>JAADXN010000193.1:0-36774 GCA_023337875.1 Pythium apleroticum | reverse complement strand
GCGGTGGCAATGCTGGTGGCAACAAGGGAGGCATGCCAAGCGGTGGCAATGCAGGTGGAAACAAGGGCGGTATGCCAGGCGGCGGTGCTTCGGCTGGTGGCAACAAGGGCGGCAACAAGGGCGGTATGCCGAACGGAGGCAACGCCGGTGGTGCTTCGGCTGGTGGTAACAAGGGCGGTATGCCAAACGGTGGCAACGCTGGCGGTAACAAGGGAGGCATGCATACCGGTGGCAATGGCGGTGGTAATGCCGGTGGCAACAAGGGTGGCAACGCTGGTGGTGCTCCAACGGGAGCAAACGGTGGTGCCGCTCAGAACGGTGGCAACAAGTCGTACTCGTTCGGCTCGCTTAACAACAACAACAACAACGGCGGCAACGGCAACGGTGGCAACAAGGGTGGCGACGCCGGCGGCAACCTCCGCGGCACGAGCAACGCCCCTGCGGCCCAGCCAAGTGGCAACAACGGCGACACGACGAACGGTGGCAACAACGGCAACAAGCAGAGCACTGGCAAGACCAACTAGAGCACTTCATCCGGTGGATGTTCAGCTGTCGCAGTAGTGTATTACAGTACTGTAGATGTCCACTCGTTCATAACGCATTCTGTACATTTGTGGTCTACGATTAAAATGGTTTTTCGGTGGCAATCTTGTCAGTTTGAACCGCGTGAGGCCTTCGCTTGGTCAACTGTTCCATCGGTGGAAGTCGCAGTAGCTGTTTTCTGTGTGGGACCGTTGCCACTTTCAGAATGGCCTCATTTACATGAATGGAACGTTGGATCGGCGCTGGTCTCCATTTCCTGATCGACTTTCCGTGATACGTTCTGTTGACGAGCGCATTTCTCATGATGCGTATCGGATACAGCTTCCTTGGACGAAAGATCTAATATTATTTTTCGTCTCGCGCGAGCCTTTACAGCTGACCTTCTTCGGAATTCGCATGATGGAGCGAAGCGGGTGGCTGAAGATCCCATCAAGACGACGTAATACAGCACTGCACTTCTAGTTCTGAGCAGGTGTTCTGACGACAACGCCAAATCATTCCCCTGACGTACAGTGTTGCATCTTGATTCCTTGACACCCACTTCCCCTGTAACTGGTTGAAGTTCAAACCGCCGGCCGTCGCCATATGAGCCGCCGACCACGCGTGTGTCCGACCAGATCTCGGCCATTCGATCCACAAAGTCACCATGGGGACACATACAGATACAAAGATGCGCCAGAATACCGGTAGTGACTGTAGCCATTATCGCCCTTACACTCAGAGGAGAACCCGCTCTTGCCTGTGGATCAACTGGGCTCAGAATTCTATTTGTCGCCTGATCGAAAGGATCCCTCACCTGAAAAAGTCCGTAAAGGTGCCGGCCAGGTGGACCACCGGAGTCTGAACAAACTCACGTCATCCGACTTGGCTCGTCATGCGGTATGGCATCAGAGACTTCGGGAGACTTTCCGGCCGAGGGGTCTCCGATTCATCGATCGATACGACGCGTTGTAGAGTAAGCTCTCCAGTTCACCTGAACTGCGGCTTTCTATTCAGCATGAAGAGGGGCTCCGTCGACGTAGCCATCTGGGGCTTAGGTATCCAGTGAGACGGGTGGCCCCCCCGTGAAGAGTGACTCGTGCACTTCTGCGTTCCTGCTTCCACTTGCCTCCTTTCGGGTGATCTCCCTCCCACATCTACTCATTCTGGCATTTGCCTTCTCCAGCACACCACAACTTCCAGCCACCAAGACACGACAAGCTACCAACGATGAAGACTTCCACCGCCCTGCTCGCCGTCGCCACGGCCCTCACCATGTTGCCGCAGACCACCATGGCCAAGGAGAAGTTCCTCCAGGGTCTCCCCAACGGAAGCGCCTTCAAGAAGTCGCTGGGACACACGAGCGGCGGCGGCTTTACGGCGTTTGGCCAAATGTTCTCCGGCACGTGGTCGGCGAATCTGTGTAAGGACAAGTACCCAGGCTCGAGCATGACGGTGGGCCAGGCTTTCGGTGATCCGTGCTGCACGTGGAAGCAGGGTGGCAAGCCAGACTTTGCGGTGACATTCACGGCGGACTTCCCAGCTCAGTCGACGAAGACGTGCGCGACCGGAGGCGGTGGGGCGGCAGCTGGTGACGCCGCGACGACCAGTCCCGCCAAGGGCGACGCTGCAGCCAGCGGTGGCGCGCCAAGCGCTCCAAGCGGTGGTGGAGATGCCGGCAACGCCAGTGGCAACAGCGGCGGTGATAGCCCGGACCAGTCGGGCGGAGGCAACGGTGGTCAGCCGACCAGTGGAAACAAGGGCGATGATGGCGCCGTTGACAAGAAGGGTGACAAGAAGGGTGGTAGTAAGGGCGACTCAGGCAAGAAGAAGGAGAGTAAGGGCGACTCGGACAAGAAGAAGAAGGAGAGCAACAACAAGAAGAAGGACAGCAAGAGCCACTCCGACAAGAGCAAGAAGTCGGATGGCAAGTCGGATGAAGGCAAATCCGGTGGTAACAAGGGCGGCGACAAGGGCAGCAAGATGGGAGGCAACGGCGGCGACAGTGTGTCTCAGCAGGGTGGCGACAGGTCGTACTCGTTCGGTTCCCTCAACAAGAACGGCAAGCAGGGCGGCAATCTCCGTGGTGGCAGCAAGGCTCCAGCCGCCAAGCCGAGCGGTGACAAGGGTGACGAAACCGACGGTGGCGCGGCCGGCGGTGCCGACGCCGCCACCGAGCAGAGCGAAGAGTACACAGACTAAGTGCGGAACGGTCCGTGGCTGGCTCCTCTTCGCGAGTCCACGTTGGTGTTTCTAGTACGGTCGTATGTGAGGTAGAATAGCATGTCAATTCATGTGTGGGTTTCACTTTCCGTGTCGACGCATTCTTACGAAACGTGGATATGAGTGCGGACGCCATTAGCTCACCTGTGTCGATTTCCGCAACCTCATTTGTCGTGAACAGCAGCCTTGGCGTTCAAAGGTACTAGCAGTATCGGTCAAAGTTCGCATCGCTCCGTTTCTCGATCACTCTGCGACGCGCGGGAGCCGCAGCAAACTGGAAGATGATTGCGATCGTGTCTTCCGAAAGCTGAGAGCGTGGGGTGGAGGCGGAGGCGGATGGAGTCCAGTGCAAGATGCTGAGAAACGCGAGTCGCGAGCGGGAATCCAGTGGGATGGTCAGGAGCTGCTTGTCGAATTTCTGGCAGTTCCATTTCCGGAGAGAATCTCTTGGGCGATCGATGAGGATACCTGAAAAAAAACAGGTGCACAAACTGCAAGGTTGTGTTTGTCGCGAGGGCAGCCTGCATGGCGGCAGCGGTGGTTGTTCGGAAGCGTTGGCTCCAGCGCTCACCAATGCGCAGTCGCTGCAGAATGGTGTTACTGCCGAGTCGCTTGACAAAGTTGTCGAACTTGTTCATCGGGACCGTCAGATCATGGAGATGCAGAGATGATAGTCTGATTCCTTGGCGATAGAGCTCTGTGATGGGCTTCATAGATTGCAGCGTCATTCCGCCAACGCTGAGGTGCTCGAGACGAGGGCACCAAGCGAGACTGGTAGCGAGCGACTCATCGTCCAGATCCTCCGCGATGATGCTGAGGGATGTGACTGTGTCTCCGACAATGTCGAGCAGTCGAGGCAGATGATACTTGGCATCCAAGGGCTTGTTATCCCTGCGACGCGGTTTGAAGTCCAACAAGAGCGTCTTCAACTTGAAGGGTTTGTGGCTTGTCGACACGTTTGATGTGTATTGACGCCGCTTCTTGGAGATGATGTCGACACGGTCCACGCGGCAGAATCCGTACCCCGGGAGCAAGACATCGACAATTGGCCCGTCGTCCATGGCAATAGCGGAACTCAACGGAGGCGAAAGGATGGACGTCTCACCGAAAAAGTCGAAGGAATCGTACAGCTTCAGATTCGCGTCCGACGCGATACGCACAACTTGGCGTGACGATGGGGTATTGCAGACAAAACCGTCGTCGGGGTTCGTCAGTTCTCGCCAGAGATACGCGAGCGGGTTCTCCGCGTGCATTGCGTCTTCAAGACTGTCCAAGTTCTCTTCATCCAGCTCAAAACCTGCCAGACTCAGTGCCTCCACTGAGCATGCGGATTGCTCGTTGAACAGCGCGTAGCCCAGCCACGCCCACGTACGCCACCCGACGTTCTTCTTGAACAAACCTTCGTCGATCTGGGCCTCCAGCCGTAAAAACTTCAACCTTTTCGCCGTCGCGAGTCCTGAGCAGAAGGCAGTCAACACCGGCTCGTTGCAGTACCACGCTGGTAAGACCAAGCGGCTCACATGCGTTTGGGTAGGGCTGTTGCCCGTCAAACTTCGCGCCAGTGGAACCCAGTAGTCGATGCCGTCGTCGATCAAATCGTCAGGGTCATCGTCCTCCGAGTCGTAGAAGTCTTCGTCACTCTCGTATTCGCCCGCCAGCCACACTGTTGGTAGCGTCAAGCACTTGATATGCAGTCCCGACTCCACGAAATATCGAATCTGTTCGAATAAACGGGAGCGGATCTCCATGGCCCGCAAGCTCAGGATGATGCCCTCGTCGAGGTTGAACACAGGAGCTCCGTGGTAGCGCTTGCTTTGGCGTCCAGTCTTCCGCTCGCGTTCGATGCTATCGATCTTCATTGCCGACTGCTGGAGGTTGTGAAGGGCTTGGCATTGCTGAGTTCGCTTGAGTCCGCAGAAGTGAGAGTGGAAGCAGTGGAGCTCCATGGGAATCGACTTGATCGCGTGGACATCGACTCCTTCTTCCGCAGCCAACTCTGCTAGCTTCTTGAGGTCTGTTGTGAAGTCTTCGTTGTAGTTTTCCACGCCGAAGAAGTGCTGAATTCGCTCCCACGAGTACCATTCGGGCGAGAATTTATCGAAAAACATCGTCGAGTACTTGCGCGGCAGCCGATGGTTCACCAAGTCCATGTATTCGGCGGGCTGGAATCGCGACGTGCGCTGCAACTCACTTAGCCAGGTGTCGTAGTCGACCTCAGCGAACAGCGTGGTCAACACCACCGCCTCCCGGATCTTGCGGATGCGTTCGAACACCGTGTCCAGACTCTCTGTGCGCCCCAGCTCCTCCACGAACGTCACGTCGATGCGCCAGTCGTCTGGGTCACGGCCGATGCGCACGTCGTGCGTGTCGTAGCGCAGCGCGTCGCTCGGCGACAGCTTGACGTCGAGCACGTGGAACCACTTGTACATGAAGCGCCATTTCTCGGGCAGATGCGCGTCGTCCGGAGGGGAAACGCCAAATTCTTCATCCTCACCCAGCCACATCTCGTCAGTGATGTCGAAGAAGCCTCTTCCCGACGCCCACGCGAAGCGCGACGCCATCATATCCGCGCCGTCGTCGTCGGATGAATCCCAGTCGTCGCTCATGTTCCCCCCTCGTCTCGTTCTGAAGTGCAATTTGGTCACAAAACGCGCCGTCACTATAGTGAGGATGATATCGGTCACTGTAATGCAGGTTTAGTGACCGAGTAGTGGTTGAAGTTGGATCTGGCGATGCAGGTTGGCGCACAGCGGCGCTCTTCTGTGACGTTGCGGTTCAGTGGTGGCTATTGAAGCGAAACGGCGTACCGCGGCATTTGTCGCGATCTCCAATCTCGATTCTTCGTCCAGGGTCAGCAGAGCGACGATGCTGCGGATGATCTCGTCGGCCAACTGCCATCGAGGGTCAGTACCAGGGAAGCGTTTTCTGGCCGCAACACGCGCAAAAATGCAAGGCGACTGGACTCGTTGATCGAAACGTAGACGATATCACCCCGAAAGCGAGCGAACAGCGTGTCGGGGAAATGATTGCGTCCAGATAGGAAGTCTTCCGCCCGGAAGAGCTGCGTTTGGGCCAAACGCTTGTTGGTCTAGCAAATCATCTTGGGCGTCCAAGATAGAGATCCTGGTCGCCCCACCGTTGCGCGAGACACACATACTCCGTCGTGTAGATGTCCATGAGCTTTCGAGTGACGCAAGTCGTGAAAGTCGTTGCCATGGATATGATCCTGCAAGACGATAGGCGTATACTCACGAAGGAACACCAAGTCGGTTGTTGTGTACCACAGAGTAGCAAGTAGTGATAGTCTTCGGCTACTCTAGCGGTATGGCTCATACCGGTAATGGTCTCGGTCTTGAACTACAATTCGTCGGCCAGAATCAGCAGCCATGTCAATGATGCTTCGGATGATGTCTTCACTCAACTGGGATCGTGGGTGGTCACTGTCAGAGGATGCGGCTTCCGGCCGCAAGACGCTCAGAGTCGCGAGGCGACTGGACTCGTTCATCGGAACGTGGACGACGTTGCCTCGGAAGCGCTCGAACTCCCTATCCAGGGGAAGAGTCGATGACCTGAAGACGAAGTCTTCTGCTCTGAAGATCTGCACGTGCGCCAATCGCTTGTTCGCCTCCAGCAAATGCTTCAACGCGTCCAAGGTTGACTTGCGGTATTGTTTGCCCCATTTCTGTGCGATGCACAGTCGCTCCAGGCGATACAAGTCATTGCGGTTGTCGGCGACTGTTCGAAAAAACGCCTCGAGCGCTTTCGACGGAATCTTGAAATTGTGGAGTTCGAGTGACTGGAGGTGTCGGCTCTGTGCGTGGAACCGCGTGATGGCATCCATTGACTTCAGTTTCACGAAGCGGAGACGCAGGTTACGGACTCGGGGGGGACGCCTCAAGACAAGCCGTCAATACGTTGTCGTCCACAGCGCTTGAAGCGATGCTGAGCGATGTAAGCCGCTGACCCACGAGTCCGATCAGCCGGGAAACGAGCGCACCCGTGCGATCATCGACCGACGCTTCTTTGATTTCATCGTCACTGCCGGACTCATCGTCGTCTGCGCCATTGTTGCTGCCGACCTCGAGCAACAGAGTCTTCAAACCGCGTCTCTGCAGTCGTGGTGTTTGATCAAGCTCGGCGCTCGATGCCGCAGTTCCGATAGAAAGTTGTCGCTGCTTCTTGTTCTGTAGATTGGATTGGTCCACTTGGCAGAATCCGAAGCCTGGGAGCAGCACGTCTAGCGGTGAGCTAGTAGTGTCTTCGTCTTCGGTCATCACGATCCCGGATATCGACTCATGCGTGACGATTTTCTCGGAGGATCCACCAGTCAGCTTCAAGGCCGTTCCCTTCATCACGACGACATGTCGTGGATGGAAAATGTTGCCGCGGGCTGGGATCTTGGACTCGTGACGCCACATGTATACCACGGGATCTTCGTTGGTGGCCAGGATGCGTTCGAGGTAGTTCAAATCCTCATCGTGCAGGTCGGGCACTTGTAGATTGAGCGCTTCGACCGAGCTACTTGATGACGGATGGAAGAGGCCGCTTGCTAGCCAGCCCCACATGCGGTGGGCAGCATTGCGCTTGGCCTCCCTCTCAGCCTCACTCTCAACCTCTTCATCACGACATCCGCGCGACTTCTTCATCGTCTCAAGACGCACAAACCGAAGCCCTCGCGCAGTTGGAAGCGCTGAGCAAAGCGTAGCCAGAAATGGATCTTGACAGCACCAGAATGGTAGAATCAGTCGATCCACTTTCGTTGGCCGCATGCCTTGGCCGGTCAGTGCGCGCACGAGCGCTACCCACGCTGATAGAAACTCTTCTCCATTTGCGCCTTCGGACTCGATCACCTTGTCTGGCAATGCCAGTGACTTGATAGGCACGCCAAGTTCAACCAAACGCCGAAGCTCCGTCAGGAGCGAGGTGTGCAGTCGGAACTCTCGCAGATTCAAGGTGATGCCGTCAAGTCTGAACACTGGCACTTTCCTGGCCCCTGATGCTCGTTGCTTCTCCTCGATTTCGAGCATCTTCGATGCAGTCTCGCACATACCGCGTACGTTGCTGACTTGAGCTGCGACGTCTCTGGTGAGAGAGCTGGCCGTCAATTCGAACTCCAGCGAGATCGTCTCCATTTGGTACACGTTGACACCTTCCTCCGCGGCTATCTGCGCGAGCTTCGCCAGGTCTTTCATGAACTTTGGGCTGTAGTTTTCATCGCCACAGAAATGCTGCATGCGCTGCCAGGCGAAGTATTCGGGCTCTTCGGTACTGTAATCAACGAGCGAGAACGCGCGCTTGAGCTTGTGGGTCTCGAGGTCCAGGAAAGGTCGGGTCTTGTACACCGGGTTGCGCTTGATCTCTCGCAGCCAGGTCTCGTAATCCACTTCGGCCAGCATACTCGTGATAATTAGCGCCTCGCGGGTCGTGCGCATTCGCTTGATCTTCTTCTGCACGTTTTCTCCGTCTTCGTCGCTCTCAATGCCGACATTGATTCTCCAGTCGTGCGGCTCACGGCCCAGTCGCACGTCGTCGGTATCGTATCGAACGGGGTCGACATGGTACAGAAAGCGCAGCTCCTTGAACCAAGGCAGCAGGAAGCGCCAACGATCGGACGCATCCCACGCCGCGGTGCCGCGTCGACTGGTGCGGCGCATGTCGAACGCCTGATCCTCACGGGTCCTCGCTTGGTGTTGTTGTCCAGTGAAGGCTCCTCGGTGACCAGGACCAGTCCAATGCGGTTTGGCCAAAAACAGATTCGGACAATAGAACGATTTTTAGGAACAGTTTACCCAATCATCGAGTGCATCGATTGGGTGGATTGCCAGTATTTTTGGACATACCGGTAAATGCCCCTCGTGAGTTTATTTAGTTTCGCCCAAAGCGATAAAGGCTGCAGCCGCTCCCTACGTGGCTCTAGCTGCGCTCGCCGAACAGATACCCCGTCGTGTGGATGCCCATGAGCTTATCGGCGAAGATCTCCTCACATGGCTCGTTTAAACTCGCTCCGGCAATCACAAACAGCGGTAGCAAGTGGTCTTCGCGTGGCTGCACTTCACGCGCATACGGAGCCTCCGTCGCCCACTGAACCAAACGGTAACGGCGCTGCTGCGCATCCGTTGTCCGGACGAGCGCCTGGGTGAAGTACTCGTGGAAGCTCAAGCTGAGGCGGTGGCCCTCAGCGCGGGCTACCGCGCGAGTCTCTGAGCTTGCCGTGCGAGCAAATAGGTACTTGAACGAGTGGAAGGTGAGGCCCGAGCCTACGATGAGCACGTTGTCCTTGCGCAGCTCACGCAGTGCCTCGCCCACCTTGATGTGAGCCTCTGGGTCGAGGGAACTGAGCACCGAGACCTGGACAACAGGCACGTCGGCCTCCGGAAACATCAGCTTCAGTGGGATGAACACGCCGTGATCATAGCCGCGCTCCGCGTTCAGCTTGGACGGAATCCCATTCTTCGCGAGGAGCTGCTCGATCCGCGAGGCCAGCGCTGGATTGCCAGGCGCTGGGTATTTGATCTCGTACGCCGCCGCAGGGAACCCGCCGTAATCGTACAGCAGGTCGGGCTGCGCTGAGGACGTGATGGTCGTGACCTCCTCTTCCCAGTGCGCCGTCACGAGCACGATCGCGTCGGGCTTGGTGGTCACGAAGTCGCGCTGGAAGTTGGTGAGGCACTTGATCATCGCGGCGTGGTCGTCGTTGCCCAGCACGGGCCACGGGCCGCCGCCGTGAGGCACAAATACCGCAGGCTGGAGGTACTTGGACATTGTCGTCTACACTTCTGGTGGTCTTGCTTTGATTGCGGGGGAACTGAGAATGACACACGCGAACGTTGCGGTGCGATGGCTGAGGAGGGCGTCGTCGACGTGTGACCGCATGAGTCCGCGTTGGCATCCATTTCAAACCTGCCAGTCGAGCTAATCACGGGCGATTCGATGAACGCGATTGGCTGGAAGTGAGATGTGATGGTGATTCGATTTTCACAGGTTCGATTTTTCACAGGTCCAGAAACCCACTGTGGGATCCATAGAAGTGAAGCGGACGCGGCAGCAGGGAGGATCCACACCCTGTGTGCCAATCAGACCGCAGGAACAGGAAAGGTGGCACAGGCAAGCAAAGCAAGCGGTGGGTTCCGCAACTTCCAGCGTTCGAAGATGCTGTGCTGGCAGCAAGCTCTAATCAGATCTGAAGCCTCAAGTTGTTGGCGCACTCTCCTCAGGGTCTCCTCGTCTCTCCAAGATCGCCCCACTCGCCTTGGCCATGCAAGCGCACACCACTGCCATGACGCAGAATGCACTCAAATGCATACCGTCCTTACCGATTAGCGTACGCAGCTTGACCGCATTGATTGTATCTGCCGAAGAATGCGGTTGTCGCTGGTGGTTTCGCGCATGCGTAGTTTCAACATCGATCACTGAGAAAAATCAACAGCTCTGCGCGCGACTGGCTCCCATCGCAATCGCCAAGGGACTGCAGTTGATCTGTATCTGCTGGGACGTGACAACGCACACCAGTTACCCGCATCCACCGCGATTCTCGAGGCGAGAGGGACTGTGTCACGCGCCGACACCTAGTGGTTTCAATCGGCCATGGCGCATTTCCTTCCCCCGTGGTGGCGCGCGCGAGACTGCACCGCCAACGCACGTTCGCCGAAGTCGGAATCCAATATTAGATCGCGAGCCACGTCGGCGCCGCGCGTGCGCGCACGTTCCCGGCCACTGGAGCTGCGCCATCCCCTGCCGTCACCAGCCCGGATAGATTTTTTTCACAACGTATCCTGATACAAATCCTGCAAGCCGCTGCCAACCGCACACGTATCCACGTGCCAATTTTTGGCGGTGAAGATCCGATTTGCCTCTAGATTTTGGCTCGCGGCGTCGCTTCCGCCACCGTCCGTGCGCGACTTCTCTCAAGCGTCGCACTTTGCCTGGTTGAAGGCCGTCCATGACTTGGCTTCACTATGGTGCGGGGCTTGGATCTCGCGACCATTCACGCCCACCTCGGCGCCGTCCGTTGGCCTGCCCAATGGCCAACGTGCGGTTCCGGATGGCTATGCACCTGAGCAGTCGCTGCGGTGAAGGATCGCATCGAACCAGAGCCGCTCGTTGGCGGCTCCCCACCGCCCTCGGCCTGGAATCTAGAATGGAGAACAACGGCGACGGCTCGCGCGTTGCTTGCCTGTTCTGACTCTCCCCCATTGGGCTGTTGAGCCCTTGCACGTTGGGCGTTCGCATAGCGAGCTAGCGCTGACCGCCCCACTGGATGGGACTGCTTTTGGCTGTGGGTCGAGGAGTCATTTGCGAATTTCCCCGCTTCCCTTCTCTTCGACAAGTCTCGAGCTCCGCTCCCTCACCACATCCCTCTAATCCAACATGAAGTTCTCGTGCATCGTGCTTCTTGCCGCTGCGACGCTTGCGTTCGCTCAGGCTGATGAGCCAGCGCGCAACCTGCGTGTGGAGAAGGCGCAGCACCACCAGCACCACGCCGTGGCGCACATGGAAGGCCAGCACATGTGGCAGGCGGCCAAGATGGAAGCCGCCCACCACGACAAGGCTGCGACGAAGATGGATGCTGCGCACCACGCCAAGGCCGTGGCCAAGACGTTCAGCCAGCACCACGCTGCAAAGGCGGCGACTCAGCACCACGCTGTGAAGACTGCGACTCAGCACCACGCCAAGGCGGCCGCGAAGACCGAGCACCAGCACCACGCCAAGGCGGCCGCGAAGACCGAGCACCAGCACCACGCCAAGGCGGCGGTCAAGACTGCGACCCAGCACGACGCCAAGGCTGCTCACCACGCGAACGCCGCCCACCACGCCAAGGCTGCCCACCACCGCCAGCTTCTCCAGCAGAAGCAGCAGCACTCGGCTCACCACGCCAAGGTTGCCGTGAAGATGGGAGGTAAGAAAAACGCCAAGGTCGCGGTCAAGCTCGAGCACCAGCATCACGCCAAGGCTGCGGCTAAGGAGCACCACGCCAAGGCCGCGGCCAAGGCTGCCCCGCAGCACCACGCTAAGGCTGCCCACCACGCGAAGGCCGCCCACCACGCCAAGGCTGCCCACCACCGCCAGCTTCTTCAGCAGAAGCAGCAGCACTCAGCTCACCACGCTAAGGCGGCCGTGAAGGAGCACCACGCCAAGTCGGCTGTCAAGGCTCACCACGCCAAGGCTGCGGCTAAGGAGCACCACGCCAAGGCTGCCGCCAAGCGCGCGAACCAGCACCACGCCAAGGCCCACCACGCTTAGGTTCCGATCCCGTTGGAAACGCCGGGAACGACGTGTTCCCACGCGTGTAGGGTGATGATGCTTCTGCTATGTTCTGCGTGTTCAACCACCAGGCTTCTGTGGCACTGGTGATCAATGTGTTTTGCAGCCATCTCGACAGGTTCCTGATCAAGACTGTGCCCGCCCTCACATCTTCTTGCAGACTCAAAATACACAAAAACCATAAACAAACATTTCAACTTGTACATGGCTGTCTTGAATTGCTGCTCGATCTGTACTGATCCCACACGCATGGTGTCCTGGATCATTGAGGTCTGGCGCAACTGGCAATAATTTTAGTATTCACCACTCTATTCGGCGAAGTCCACGCTTAGAATCGCACGTCTACAAAATAACGCCACCCGCTCACACTGCACGACTTCCGTCTTCAGATTGGTCGCCCGCTTCAACGTCCTCGCTTCGACTGCTGTTGTTACTGTGGCTTGGAGCGGCATTCCTGTTGTCCGCCAGAGCATGGCCAGCGTCGTCGTAGACCTGAGCGTCCGTCATGTTTCCTGCAACGACGTGGGCTGGCGTATCGTCGGCTCCTGACTGGTCCAAGCTCTGGAGGCTGTAGCTCTTCTTCACGCAGCCTTCGTCAGTCTCCGTGCACACCCGACAGATCTGGGCATACAGCTCCCGCTTGCAGCCGGACGGAGCAGTCGCGCACCGCTTCGAGTTCTCGTAACACGGCGGGTTTTCCTTGGCGAGCGCCTCTGGAGACGGCAACGCCGTCATGTGATTTGCGCCGCTGGCTGCGAGCTTGTTGTACAGCTCCACCATTTGCTGGGCACGCAGCTGGTTGCTCTCTGCGTCGAACGGGTTCTTCCAGAACGGCAACGATGTGACCTTGGAGTTGTCCGTGACACCGTCGTCCACACTGAACTCAACGCCCTTGTATTCGCCAGTCTTGTCAAGGCAGAACTCGGTGTAGTTCGTATACCGTTTCTGCGTGGTCGGGTTGGTGAGGAATGTGATGCCCACAAGATCGTCGATGTTGATGTAGCCGAGAGTCTTGTACGTGAACGTGCAGACGTCGCCGTCGGGCTGCGAACCGTAGCCACAGAGTCCGCCAGTGTACTGTTGCCGACACGCGAGCTCCTTGTCGTTCCACTTCTTCATCACGCAGCTATTTGGGAAGGAGAACCACACCGCGTCAGGGTACGGGGCTCGTGCATCTGTGTCGCGTTTGCTTGCTCCGACGGACGGCCCTAGCCGGGCGTTGCCATTACCACCGAAGAAAGCATTGCACTCCGCTGGTAGTGTCGTGTCCCCTGTTGCTGTGCAGGCGCCACCATCCATCGCGACGAACGGAGCGTACTCCGGCAGCGTCGTGGCGTCAGGCTCGTACGCGGCCAGCGCCGCATCTGGCTGGAGAATGTGAAGCTCGTAAAACACGATATACTGCATGCTGTTCTTGCGCTTGCACTCGGTGTTGTGCTTGACGTTGATGCCTTCGGCCTGCACGTACATGAGCGCGCCTTCCACGCTCGCGGTGTTGACCGTATCAAACACGGCGCGGTATTTCTCCGCGAAGGTCTTGCCGTACGCCGATACAAACGTGCCCTTCTCCTCGTTCCACTCGGGCAGATCACCCTGCACACGCGCCTGGATCACACGCACGGTCTTCATGGCCGCTGCCTCTGTCGTGGCCACCACGGCCAGCGCCATCGCCGCCGCCACGAGCGCAACGTGGCGCATACTCGTTGCTCGCCACACCATCGCCGCGATTGCCTCGTTCTGCCACTGCGTTACAGCTAATCGCGGCAGAGACCGTTGGGGTAATGAAGATGCGATGGCCAGCCGAACTGGAGACTGACTGTGCTGGAGAGGACTGGATCTCCGCCGCCTGATGGATGAGAGCGGCTGGGACGATGCAGCCAGCTGATCAGTTCAAATCGCGAAGAGCTGTGGAGCTGCCGCTCGAAGGGCTCCGATGAAAGGTGAATGCGACTGTAGGGACAACCGCGATGGCTGCAGCCTCACCCTTCACGAGGGCGACAGGCGCCTGCATGGACCTGAGCAATCGCGCATCTCATCTCGCTTCCACAGTGAGGGGAAAGCGCCAGTCCGGACATGCGCAGACAGGTTCTGAACGTCCATCATCGATTCCTGACGCGCCAAACGAAGAGCTCCAACAGATGCTTTCCATGAAGGCATGCGGTACCTTAAGACTTTTCACCATAATAGAGGCCTCTCTCATGGGCCGTGAACCCATTTCGGGTTTTACACAAGAAAACCCAGCCCGTCAACGAAAACCGCTGTACCCATGTGGTTTATTGGGTGGCCAAGTGGGTGTTTGGGTGGCATAACGTCAGCCCCCCCTCCCACGTTGTCCCCCTTCTCTTTCCCCCACTGTAACCAACCATTTACATTAGGGACGTTGCTGCCCATTTCCGAGAGCTCTTCGCCACTACGAGCGACTGTATCCATCGATCGATCCCCAGCACATACTAGCAGCACCATGGCGCGCCGCGAGAAGCGAATGAACCTGAGCGACTTCCTGGGCGACAAGGCGGCCGTCTACAACCCAGAGGCCGCGCTGCCGACGGGCCCGCGCGTCCGCGCCGAGGGCGAGGAGGACTCGCGCGGCGGCTACGGCGACCGTCGCGGCGGCGACCGCTTCAGCGACCGCGCGCCGTCGCGCAGTGAGGAGTCGGGCCAGTGGCGTGGCGACCGTGGCGGAGACCGCGGAGGCTACGGCGGCGACCGCTTCGGTGGCCGCGGCGGCGACGAAGGCGGCGACAACTGGCGTGGCGGCCGCGACGGCCCGTCCCGCTACGACCGCCCTTCGCGCGACAACTTCCAGGCCGAGGAGCGTCCGGCCCACATGCGTCTGAACCTGGCGCGTCGTGGCGATGGCGACGAGGCCCCACGCGGAGGCGCGGGTTTCAACTCGCGTGGCGGCGAGGGCGGCGACAAGTTCGCCAGCGCCTTCGGTGGCAGCAGCTCGCGCTTCGGTGACCGTGACGGTGGCTCGCGCTTCGGCGACCGTGATGGCGGTCGCTTCGGTGGTGACCGTGACGGTGGCCGCTTTGGCGGTGACCGCTTCGGCCGTGGCGACCGCTACGACGACCGCGACTCGCGTGGCGGCTACTCGTCGCGCTTCGGTCGCGACGACCGCCGTGACGACGGCCCAGTGGGCGGCATCGCGGCTGCGTTCCAGAACTCGATGCGCATGTCCGACAACATCCCGGTGCAGCAGCAGGAGGCCCCAGTCGACGACAAGAAGGCCCGTGCCAACAAGCTCCGTGAGGAGCGCAAGAAGAAGGCCGAGGAGGAGCGCCTCGCGGCGGAGGAGGCCAAGCGCGTTGCTGCTGAGGCCAAGAAGGCCGCCGAGGAGGCTGCTGCGAAGAAGGCCGAGGCGGACCGCGCGATCATGGCCGAGGTGCTCGCGTCGGGCAAGAAGAGCAAGGAGCTCCGGAAGGTCGCCGAGCGCGTGTTCGCCGAGAAGGGCGTTCCGTCGGGTTACGTGCTGTTCGAGGCGGTGCTCAACCACGCCGAAGACGTCGCGAAGCACAGCGCCAACTGGATCTCGGAAAACAGCTACGGTTTCCTGCTCACGTTGGCGCTGGACCACACTCCGGAAGCCAACCACCTCCAGGCGCTGTATGCGCTGCAGGTCTTCCTGAACAAGCACGACTTCCCGAAGGGTCTCATGGAGAAGTGCTTCATGGCGCTGTACTCGCTCGAGGTCATCAAGGAGCAGGCGTTCATCGACTACAAGTACGACGTCGACAACGACATGCCAGGCCGCATGAAGGCCATTGTCCAGATCTCGAACTGGCTGACGTGGCTCGAGACCCCAGAGGATCCGAGCGACGAAGAGTAAACGCATGCAGAATAGCCGTCCTGACCTCCTCACGATGCGTCTCTCTTCGAGTGCCCGTATGGAGGCTCGTCCTCCCTATAGATTAGAAGTTTTCGCGCTGCTCCTCTTCTCGTCTTTCCTCACATTTGTATTTCCGCATTTTTGTATACCGGGTACAACGACAACACACCTCAAACCAACAAAAAACAATCTACTTATCGGCGCTCAAGCGGTTGCTGTTTCGATTCTTTGATCTTGTTGAAGTGATCCGTTTGAGGATGAGATCTCAGGGTCTAGCTACACGTAGAAGGTATCCAGTGCGGGGACCGACGTGGCGGGTTTCGTGGCTGTGAGTAACACGTGGACGCTGACGACGGACTGCGTCACTCCGTCCAGCACCGGCGTGAGCTCGTACTGGAAGCTCGGGACGACTTTGAACTGCGGTGCCAGCGCGTGGAACATGCGCTCGACGTGGATCAGGTCGGTCTCCGGGTCGGCGAACTGCGCGTGGAGCAGATCCCACTCCAGCTGGTCCAGCTCCACGTTGCGTCCGTTGGTCGTGAGCGCGTACTCCAAGTGGTGGCGGCTGATGAGTCGCGACCGAGTCGGGTCGACGGCGTCGAAGAGCTTGCAGGCTTGCTTGACGTCCACTTTCCACTGCTGCGCGTCGACGAACTCCCACAGCATCAGGCGAAGCTGCAGCTGCACGGCTCGTGGCAGTGGCGTCGACGGAAGAGACACCGCCGCCGTTGCGATAGCGGAGTGGACCTTGGGCTCTGAATTAAGGGGCAGCGTGACGACTCCCCGCGCAGACTCCTTGCGCACGTACACGCTCTGCAAATCCGTGCGAAGCTTGTCGAAGACGCCAGCAGCCGCACCGCTGCTCACGTCTTTGCCAATCCAATTGACAAAGTGCTCACTCGTCATGTCCTGGAGGTTCGCACCCGATAACACAAACACCCATCGATGGCCTTCTTCGTCCATCGGTAGCTTGTGGAGCTCAAGCGTGTGGAGGTTGGCGGTGGTCGTGACGGAAGAGCTGAACTGCAGCAGTGATGAGACGGAGAAGCTCATCGTGCCCACGTTCATGGGCTGGGAAAACGTCACGAGCTGGCCTCGAGAACTGAGTGTGAACGACATCGCATGGACCGGCGCGGCCTTCCGTGGATGGTACAGCTCGACGATATCCTGCAGTTTCCGACACCGCTGTGTGACTGCACGCAGATCGTCACACACGTTGAGAGCACCAGAGATCTGGCGGCTGAGCAATGGAAGGTTGGTGAGCTCTGAAGGGGACGGCGCTCGTCCCTTGGGGAAGAAAAGCACGACGATCCCGACGACTTCGAGGCCGTCGAAGTCCCACACAGGACACGCGACGACCGAGTGCTTCGTGAATCCAGCACGGTGGTCCGAGCGACTAGCCCGCATCATGTACTTGCTGAGCTCAAGTGCTGTGATCGACGTGGAACTGCCAGGCGTGATCGTCACCTTTCGGGATGCGCGACGTCCGCTCGTTGACTGTGAAACTTCCTCGCCGTCGTTGTCAATGTCATTTTCATTCGCTTCTTCGATGCCATCGATCCAGTGCTTGACCACGACCATCGAGCTCTTGCCCAGCACGTGCTCCAGCAGCCCTTCGTTGGTCGGGATCGTGATCTTCTGGTCCGTGAGCACGGAAATTCGCCGCGATTGAGTCCGCAGCGACGGCGCCCTCGACGTCAAGTGGTGTCCGGAGCCGCTCAACTGAGAGACCGCGATGCTGGAGTTGCTCCCCGTGGACGGGTCGTTCATCGCCGTTGTCGTCATGGCAGCGCTCACGCTCTCAGCGTTTGGAGACAGCTTGGCCGTCCACATCGATCGGCGGTCGGCTTCCCATAGGAACAAGTGGGCCTTTTCAACGCCAAAGAGGCTCGAGCACGTGTTGTACACGGCGTTGATGATGCCCACTGGCGACATCTCCTTGAAAAAGCTCAGCGTCGTGTCGAGCAAGTGCTTGGTCTGTTCTTGCTGCCGCATAATGGCCTGCTTTTCCATGATGCTGGCCAAAACAGAGCAAGTTTGGCTGCTCACGATCGACAAGAACAGGTCGTACCGCTCGAATTTGACTTTGCGGCCGCGGGTGTTGACGAGATGCAGCATTCCGATGAGTTTCTTGGTGTTTTGCGTTGCATCCTCGGGGTCGTCGATCAGAAGCGGCATGAACAACACGTTTCGTGCAACGATGCCACCTATGCTATCGACGTACGCGTTGTAATTCGGCGTCGATGGCGAAATGTCGTTCACTAGGACCAGCTCTCGCGTGCGCAGCGCCTTTTCCAGCAGCGAGTGGCGATACATTTGCTCTTTGACCACGATCTTGTGGCGTCGCTTCCGGTGAAACGTGAACAACTCCATCGGCCCGACGCCACCCGCAGTGCCCTGCTCCGGCGCGAGCATGTAGATCACCGCACTCTCCACGCCGATGATATCTTCTGCACAAGAGCCGAGCGTCGCGACGGCCTCGACAAGATCGGCGTCGGCGATCAATTTCCCCAGACTCGCGCACAGTTCCTGGGTTTTCTGGAACAACTGCGAGTTCTCGATGGCCAACGCGATGAGTTTCGAGATCGTCTGCAGTAAGAACTCGTCTTTCGACCGGAACGGCGCGCCGCCCGATTTGTTGATCACTTGGACGACGCCGAGCAGTGTTTGTTGGGGCTCGGCATGCGGCGGGTGGTGCTGAGAATCGCCTCCTTGCCCTTTACCGCTTTTTGTGGGGTTCTCGTCGATGATCACCGAGCCGTACACGTCGTGCTGAGACCGTCGTCGTCGAATGGGCGCTTTGGTCTTCGACGACGGCGTCGTGAGGATCGGCACCGTCAAGATACTCTTGGTGCGGTAGTTGGTCTTCTTGTCCCAGCTCGAATTGAAGCGCGAGTCTTCGTAGGCGTCCGGGATGTTGATCAGATCTCTGGTCTCCGCTACCATGCCGACGATACCGTGGCCGAATGGGATCCGCATCGTCGACTTCTTGACGTCGTTCACGACCTCGACGCCTCCCTTTCCTGAGATATCGCTCTGCCAATTGAACAGCATGCGGTCGTCATTGTCCGCGACAAACAGCGAGCAGCGGTCGGCGTCCAGGATCTCTTTGGCGTTTTGGATCACGATCTTCCCCAACTCTTCAAACCGCAGACACGTGAAAATCTCCGGTGCGAGTTGGATGAGCGTCTCTTCGTTGACCTTGTTGCTCTCGACTTCGGTGAAGTATGCTGCCTTGGGCAAGATGCCGCTGAGAAAGTGGCCCAGCATCGTCAAGTACGCTTGGTCTTCTAGTGTGAACGCCTCGCACTTTTCCAACGAGATGGAGACGCCCAATGCCGCGACCTGCGTGAGCTTGCCACACACCTGGATCACTCCGAGCGTCGTCGTGCCGTGGATGATCGGAAGCAACAGCGTCGACGCGCTCTTAAAATGCATGAGCCTGTCCGTGCTGTCCGGTGCCGTCGAGTAGTGCGGGTTCTTGGTGGCGTGGCCAGCCGGGATGAGCAGCGGCTTCTTCGTGTGGAACACCCAGGACGCGAGGCCGCAGGGCACGTGGCTCGCACTCGTCGCCGCAGCCAGCATCGCTGTGTGCTGCGCTGTCGTTCCTGTGTGCTCAGCAGCGACAGCACTCACGCCGCCGATACCGGAGATGGGCATGACCCTCGAGCGCACGGTGATCATGTCCTTGCTGTTGGGCTCTTCCTGGTTGCGTGGCACGCGGCACCAGAACTCGTTCTCCGCTGGATCCATCACAAACAGGAACGCCTGCTCGGCCTTGGTGAGTTGCTTGACTTCCTTCGTGAAGGTCTCTGCTAAGTCGTAGATATGGGTACACTCGGCCAGTTTCTTGAACGTGAGTGCCATACACTGGAAGTCGTGGTGCAAATTGAGCACTTGAAAGCCGCAGCGACGGATCTCGTGGAGCCAGTCGCGTGTCGTGGCGTCGACCATGTGATCGTGGAAGGACAGAAGCTGGTGGCCAAGTAATTGCTCAAAGGCAAGCCCAACGTGGCTCGTGAAAGGCAGTGCGAGCATCGTCGAGGCTGGCGGAGTCGACGGCATGAGCTCACGCCACAGTGCATCCGAAAGCATCATCGAATAGTGGTGATGCCGGTGGACACCGTCCTTCCCAACGCCAACGATCGCAGATCCCGAAGAGCCACCACAGGCGCCTGGACTGCTGCAAGTGGCGTACAAATGCCTCGATTTCTGGAGCCGAAGCTCGTAGTCTTTCGCCTGGACAAGCTTCTGGGCGCTTTCGATTTGCCGCTCAAGGCGAGAGAGTTCGTGAGAGTAGTTGGCCAATTGGTGGGCGTGGCGGTGCTGCAGGTCTCGCTTCTCTTGCTCAAGCTTCTCGACTTTGGCAGCAAGCAGTTTGTCCCCAGAGGAGGAGGATGAAGAGGATGCTGACGACGCCGGAGCTGTGTGAATAGTGCGACGTTGTGGAGAGCCGACTGTCACTGTGGATGGCGATCGGGGCGAACTGTCAATTTTGCGGGGGGATGTCCTGGGCCGAGTGGCTTCTGCTGCTAGCACACGAGGAGACCGTGGCGGTGGCTGTGGAGATACCGATACGTGAGGCAACTCCAGGCGAGCAGATCCCTCAGGCTGCTGCTGGCGGCTTGGTGTCATAAGAGACGAGTACGATGGAGGCTGGTCTTTTGTTTGGGGAGACGAACGCTTCTCGGGACTTCGCACGGTCGCCACTCGGTCGTACGATCCCGCGCTTTGCATGTTTCGCATTGTCTGCTTGAGCATACGCAAGTCTTGTTCAAGCGTCTCGATCTTGGCAACGTGGAGCTTTTTCTCATCTTGAAGAGACTGGATTTGCTTGGTTTGTAGCTCGACTTTCGCTGAGAGCTGGCGATTTAAAGCTCGCAGTTTGGAGACGATCGAATACGTTTGCTCGTCGTAGACCAAAGGCGGAATGGACGACGACGACGCGTTTCCTCGACTTGATGGCCGTTGCGGCGACGGTCGTGACTTTGGACGTGGCGTTTGATCGACAATCCGATGCGAAGTCGGCATCTCCTCGCTCAAATCATCCCGTTGCGTGGCTGTTGGGAAGGCCTCAGCGTACTCCGTCGCGCTGTCTGTCTGCATCTCATCCTGCTCACTGTCCAGCGCCGTGTTCTCGCCACTGGTGTCGTCTTCGTACGGCTCAAAGGCCTCATCCTCCATCGAATACGACTCGTCCGCGTCATCCGCACTGTCGCGGAGACCATAACGCGCAACTGCGGCGGTGGTCTTAGCGTCGTCATCTTCGTTTTCATTCGCAACTTCTTCGATACTCAGTCGACGCTTCTGGTCGATGAACGACGCGGACTGGCGTCGCAGGCGAAAGCTGGAAGACGACGACGCTGGCTCGGCCGACGAGCCCCCAGAGTTGTCGCTGCTGTCACTGCCACGGTCAGTGGACGGCAGTTGCAGCGCGTCTTCATATGTAGGCGGTGGGTCGCCACTGCCAGGCAGAGGCATGGCGTCCTGAGGCGCTCGACTCCCAGTTGAGGTGCCTTTCAGGCTTTGTCCATTCTACTCGCCACAGCCTCAAACGTCACGGTTTCATCGTTTCCGGTATAGAAGTTGCAGCATCGCATGCAGATTTGGATCGGACGAGCCAAAGAAAGCGCCGTAACCTCTCAGTTGTGGCCACCACGCCACGGTGAACTGCTCGTCAATGGATCCGTGATGGACTTCCGGCAGCAGCCATCACCACGCGCGCCAGTGCCCAAGGCCCCTGCTTCTCCACGCCATGGCACGCGTCCCTTGTCACCCAACAAGCCCACGCTCCATCTCTCGCCACGCAAGTTCCAGCAACTTCAACAGCAGCAGCGCCAGGCCGTGCTTCGCGGCATGCTTCCGTTGTCGCCGATCAGGCCCCACCACCACGACAAGACACTGGCCTCCACCGTGAAGGATCCATCGCCCTACCGAGAGCCCGTGCCGTGGAACCCCGCGTGGCTGCCCTTCCCGATCGACAGCATTCCCGTCGCTACTGCCAAAGCCGTCGGCGCGAGCGGTCTCTCCTTTGGCACGACGACGCTGGACGCGTGGCTCCAGAACTACGACCAGGACATCCTTCTGTACGAGTCGCTGGAGATGTTCGTGCAGGTCAAACTGCCCGAGGCGCTCGCGTTTTGCCAGAAGATGGAGCAGCAGATCGCCGAAGCCCAGGAGCAGGAGCGGATCCAAGCGGCCATGGCGAACCTCCAGAGTGCGAAACGCCAAGGCAGCAAGCTCAACGCCGCACGGGCGGCACGGCAGAAGACCATGCGGGCACTCAAGACCACGACAACGGCCATGTCTCGGTTCCCCGTGCGGTTCCGCATCGCCGTGTTCGCAAATCTCATGGAGAGGACGATCGTCGCTATGACGCAGTCGGCGGCGCTCGCGCATCTGAGACCGTGGCTGCTCCAGGCGAGACAGGAACTCTTCCGTGCAGTGTTCGCCGACTACGACGATTACTCCGAGCCTCGACCGAAGCGGAAGAAGCCACAGAAGAGTGGTGACCTGTCAGTGAATGAGTCTGCACAGCCTGCAGACGACGAGACCGACGGCGACAGTGACGACGACGATGACAGCAGCGAGGAGGACGAAGAGAGCGATGCTGAGACTGAGAGTCGGGCTCCGATATCCAAAGGCAAGCCACGACTACCAGACAAGGCGACTGCTCTTGGACCTGAGGCCCCACGGCCGCTGTCGTTCTTCCTCTCGCGAGTCCCTTTCCTTCTCAAACTCCAGGACGATACACAGCGACGCACCGCACGGTTCCAGCGGCACCAAGTCGTGCTGAGGCGCATCGTGCAGTCGCTGTATCGGTCGCTGGGCACGGTGTTCCACGCCTGGAAGATGCACGTGCGCCAGAAGCGAGAGGAGCGACTCAACGACAAGGGCGCGCAGCTCACAGCAATGGTCGTGATCCAGCGAGGGCTCGTCCGCACGATCTTTGTCGAATGGAGTAAGTGCACACTCAAGACCAAGCTCGCGAGGGCTCAGGAACGAGAGGCGCACTTGAAGAAGGTCCACGAAGAGCGCGTGAACGAACTGTACAAGGAACTCTTCCTGTTGCAGGACCAGAACGCGAGGCTGCAGGCGCAGCTACTCGCAACGACGAGTGGGAACGCGCATCCGGAGCAGATTGATGAAAACGATGGCGATGGTGATGACGACGACGACGAGGGCTAGACTCATAGAGGAAAATACACGTCAAAAGCAGTCATATTGGCTTGGACACAATGAGGGAGAGCCAGCACATGTTCAGTCGACGCTGTCGAGGTCTTCGTCGTCGTCGCTGGTGCTGCTGGGCTGACGAGGACGGAACGACGAGTGGGACTCGAAGCCCCACGATCTGTACGCAGCGAAGCCTGATCCAGTCTGCGAAGCTCCGCTCGACGTCGTCTGGGCAACCGAAGATGCATTTGAGCCCAGTGTTGCAGGCGTGCCGAAGGTGTAGGAAGGCTGCGGGCTGTAGGCAGGACCGAAACCCGTCGATATCGTGGGCTCAGGGGTAGATACAGAAGTGCCCACAGCCGCAGAAGGTGACGAGGCCGTGGGAGACGACGAAGAGGACGAGGAGCTGGAGCTGGAGCTGGAGTTCTCCGAGTCCGAGTGGGCAATGTTGGGAGCCGCAGCCGTGGTCGCAGTCGCCGGCGTGTCGCTCTGAGTCGACGACGACGAGAATCCAAAGTTGCGCACGCCACTCAGAGTGCGTCTCATGACTTCCAGGAACGTTGGGTACCCCGCAGAGCTTGACGACGATGACGATGACGATGACGCACGGCCGGCGTCACCATCACTGCTCGCTGTTGCCTCTAGCTGCTGTTGGTGGCGGCGTTCAGCTTCTTCAACTTCAGGGATGACGCCGACTCGGGGAGTACCGGGATCGTCGAGGCTCGCGTCTTCGCTGTCGCGAGGAGACGGGATCTCGTCATACCGCACTTCGTCGTGTTCGTCGTCGCCATCGTGGTAATGGCTGTTGAAGCCGCTGCCGTTGATCAGAGGGTCATCGTCTTCCATATCGTCGCTGTCTTGACTGAACGATGGGCCGAAGAAATCGTCCAACAAGTAGTCTTGGAGACGCGCCGACGTCGGGTTACGAGCAGGACGGTGGACGCGCGAATGCGACGCACCAGTCGATCGGTCAGCTCCGTCAGTTCCACTCGATCGGCTCGACGGACTGCGTCGGAACGCGCTCAGTAGCGGCGTGCGGCTCGTGTCTCGGTACCGTCCTCCTGTGTCCACTTCATCGGGCTCCGTGATATCAGTGAGGATCGAACGGTCTCCACTTCCGCCCTGGACAGGACGCAGCCGCGGAAGACCGAACGCGTCTTCCAACTCGTTGGGGTTGCTCGCTGCCTGCAGCGTCGGTGTGTTCGAGTTGCTTCCACCGCCGCTGCTGCCCATCGCACCCGCAATAGCCGTGCCCAGACGAGCAAGCGACGCCAGAGACGAAAGCGACGACGGTGCGACGATCGCGTGGATGTGGACGTCGATGCTGCGGCGTGCTGGTGTTGCATCGTGCTGCGGTGGGCGAGCGGCCGGCGTGATCAGGTCCCGCACGCTGATCGCGGAGTCTTCTTGAGGTTCCGTGGATGCGTTCGGTGGCGTTTGTCGGTTCACGCTGCTGTTACCACTTCGCGCTCGCTGGTGCCGACGTCGGCGCTCTTCTTGGCGAAGCTCCGGACGCAGAAACGGATCCATTTGACGAGCCGAGTCCACGAGCACACGGCCGAAGCGGTCGAAGAAGGGTGCCATGAGATGCGCCATCTCCGAAAGCTCCTCCCGACGCGGATCGTCTTCTTCTCCTTCCGGATTCTCACACAACGCAGCGAGCTGGTCGATGTGGGGCAGGACTTCGTGCATGAGATCACGTAGCTGCGGCACAATCGACCGGATGCTGCTGTCGGCAGTGCGTGGCGCATTCGGGAGACGCGTGGTCGGCACTGGTGAGAGGTGCTGCACGTGCTGCGTCGACTGCGTCCGCGTACGGAACGCCGCGATGCGGTCCGAGTCAAAGTCGATCCACTCGTCCCAGCGCGTCGGCCAGCCGTGGTAGTGCACCAGCACTTTCTCGTCGGACATGTCCATGACCGTGCACTCGAGCCACTGGTTCACCGTGTCCTTCACATCGAGCCACTGGCCCACGAAGAAGCGGCGGCGTCCCCGGCGAGGAGATCCGCCAGGTGACGATGCTGCGACCGCCGCTGGAGTTGGAGCTGGGATTGGTGTGCTTGTCGTAGCAGCAGCAGAAATTGACGACGCCGACACGGCCTGAGTCGCGAGCGCTCGCATACGGTTCGCGTCGGCGATGCTGCGGTCGATCAGCTCGATGGCTTCGTTCAGTCGCGTAAACGTCGACGACGGCGCGTCGATATTTCCGTCCTCGCTCGCCGTTGGAGCCACAGCCTCGACTCGTCCGCCTCGTGTCTGATCGTTAAAGTCGCGTTCCGCTGCAGCCACCAGCTCTTCCAACTCGTGGTTCGTGAAGAGCCGTGAGCTTTCGTCCACGGTGGTCTCTTGCGATTCTTCAACAGGTTCATCCGAGACAACAACAGTGGCTTCAGTCACGGTCGGAGGAGGCAGCGCTGCAGTCGACAGCACCGTGCGGAGCGTCAGAATGCCCTGCGTGATGTGGTCCAGATTGGGCATCTCCGTCGTCGCCGTTGCGCTCGCCGTCGTAGCTGCTGGCGACAGTCCCATGGCCGCAACAGTCGCTGCAGGCGCGTCGTTCTCAGCCATTTGCTGCTGCTCGAAGCCCTCACGCGCCAATGTGGACGGCCGGTTACTCGGCCTCGCGGGCGTGCGGTCCGAGTGCTGGCCCAGCGCCTCCCGCAGCACCGCCAGGTTCCACGCGTCGCCCGTGGGATCACCAGCTCCTGGACGTCGCACACGCGTGACTGCAGGCGCCGTCGTCGCTTGCGGCTGGTCCCGCTGGAATGTGTCGTTCAGCGACTGTGCGACGTGGCTCACGAACTCGTCCTCCGTCTGCAGTCTGCGGTTGGCCAGGCGACTGCGCTCGCGAAGCAGCTCAAAGTCCCGCTGCGTTGACTGGCGCGTCACGGGCGTGTGCTCGGGCAGCATAAGCTGTGGGTGCTGCTGCCGCATCTCGTCGCGCATGGTCTGGCGGAGCCGCTCGCGACTGCGGCCGACGAACCGGTCCAGCGTCTCCGTTTCGCTCGCGCTGGGGGCGGGAGGCACCGCGTTCGACGCCGCAGCAGGCGCGGCGACGGGCTTGGACACCAAGTGGATCATGTGGCCGTCCTGAATCTCGTAGCTCGAGAGCAACGCGCCGTCCTTGAGCAGCTTGCCGCGGTAGATGAGCCGCTGCAACTCCACGGGGATCGCCGTGGTCTCCTCCACTTTGACGCGGAACTCCGCGACGCTGAGTTCGTGGCTCACGTGCACGTCGAACACGCGCTCGTCCAGCAGCTTGAGCCGCACGTGGAGCTGCTCGCGAACAGCGCTGGTCTCTTCGGAAAGGCGGCGAACGTCGGACGCGTCGCTTGGAGCCGTTCCTTCGGCTTCGGCGACGGCACTCGGCTCGTTCGAAAGCCCATTCGACGGCGCATCCGATGCACTGGCCTGCATCGCCGCCGCGACGTCCTGCGCGCCCGTGGGGAAGGAGAACAAGTTGTCCATTTGCCTCGCGAAGCTGCGGCGCCGCCTTTTTCTCCGTTCTTTTTTCTCGTTCAGTCGTCGGATGTCGGGACGTTTCTTCACTGTTCGCAGAGTGATGGTCGCGTGGAAGAAGTGCACCTTGTTTTGTGACGAATAGGTGACGTAATCAACGCTTCAATGAGAAATACGGTAAACTTTTACGGTAGTTGAGATACCGGTAACGTGAATCATCATATTTCGAGAATACAGGATCCATATCCGTGAAATTCGAGAATATTTCACTCAAAACTGGCACTGCAGCCACTTGATGGGCTGGCGGTCGACGCCCCAGAGTCCGTCGCCGTGGATCAGTCGCCCGTCGTCGTGGTTGATCGCAGCTTTGTAAAAGCGATTACGGCCGCGGTAGCTCGCCTTGTAGTCCTCCTTTGCCACCGCACAGCTCGAGATCTCGACCACGCCGTCGTTTTCGCTGGAACTGTGGTTGGAAAACGCCGCCAACGCCACGAACTTGGCCGAACTGGCACTCGCTAAGCCAAACGGGCTCGTGCCGCAGAGATTAGCGAACACGTTGGCCGCGTAGACGGCTCGGGCTGCGTTGTAGAGGTTGTCAAGGCAGTCGCACGAGACGTTCGACTGGATCCACACCAGCGACTCGGTCGAGTTCTTGGCCGGACACAGATCGAAGTCTCGCACGACGCGCTGCACCAACGCTGTGCGTTGGTCCTGCGGCTTGCTGCACTCGTCGACGACGCGGTTGGCCGTGTTGGTTCCCTTCACGGGCCCTTCAATCGCGATCCACTTGGATGACTGATTGTCGAGGCGGCACTTCTTGTGCATCAACGCCGACGCCAAGTGCAGATTGCCCGTCGAATGCGCTACGACGACAGTGTCCTGGACTACTGGGATGGCTTCGTTCTCGCCACGTGGACGATGAGTCGTGTTGGCGAGTACGAAGCTCTCGTTGCGAGAGACTGCGAGCATCGCGTCACAGACTCGCTCGGCGAACAGCTCGTCGTACCACGCAGAGTCGACTGTGTTCAAGTGAGTGAACTTGACGTCGGAGCAGCAAGGCAGCTGGGTCTCAATCGTGCCCCAGTAGTCAGAGTACGAATCCACGAGGCCGACGTTCTCGTGGACGCCAATGCCGTGGAGGAACAGGCAGCGCTTCTTGGTCTCCGATGTGCACTGACACTCTTCCTCCTCCAGTGACGCACCAGTCGCAGGGGTATCGAGCTCCTCACCGACGGCGTATTCGAGAACGTTCCCTTCGCGTTCTGGGCTGGAGAGCACCGGGCAAGGTGAAAGATTCTGGATCTTGGAGACGAAATCTGGAGCTGAAGCCCACCCGCCGGGTTGCGGTTGTGTGAGTTTCATCTTCAGGCCGCTGGAAGAATCGATAGTAAACCCCTCGGCCACCTTGTCTATGCGGTAGACTTCACCTGCAAAGGCCAAGCTCACCGAGCCGCTGGGGCCCCAGAAGGCACGAGCCACGGCATTGTTGAGAGCGTGGAGTGGCGGCACTTGCGCTGGGTCCACGCATCCACTTCGCTCGAGTCGCTCGTTGAACTTTCCACTTGTCACCCACTCGTATCCTCTGTTCTGGACGAGAACAACGATGTGCTGGGCTCCGATGGCGTCACGGTACGCAAACTCGCCGTCGAAAGGGATCGCCTGGACTGGCCGGGGCACGAGCCGTCCACGAAGCTCAAAGCCTTTGTGACGCGGAGACGTCGAAGTGGCGGCGACTGACACGACTGGCGCCTTTGAGAGTTCTTGCATCCATTCTTTCAGGCGAGATGACGCTGCCACAGGCGCCGAGCCGGTCTTGGCCTCCATCTCTGCGGTCGGGAGGACGCGGAACTCGTTTGCATCCCGAAATCCCACCGAGAGACTGGCAACCGCCACCACCAAAAGACACTGGAAGCACACTAACAGCGCGATCACTGGGTGGAGACTGTCGCTGCGCCGCGAGGGTCGAACGGACTGCTGTCGTCCGAAGGCAATTGCGCTTGACATCGCCATCCTCTGGTGATGCGGTTGCTCGTCGCCTTCAGCCTCAGTGGTACGGAGCGTGTGGCTTTCTCACAGACTTTGGGGTTCTTCGTATTCACCTGAAGCTCCAGTTTGCGAGTCCGGTAGGACACTTCATTTCTCAGAACGCTTCGTCCCAGCGATGTACCAGAATTTCAACTGTCTTTGGGAACATCGGCGAATGTAAAGCCACGTCCCACAAAGTGATTCTTGGCTCTGATCGTCGTGCCGTGCCCCATTGTGATTCACTGTTCTGCTACTCCAGCTTCCAAGTAGCTGGAGCATAATGCACCGCTGTTACCGTAGTAGTGGTGTAAAAAAAGTTGACCTGGGTGTGATTGGATCCCTAGTTGGGATGCAATCACATCCAAATCGACACACGGTTGCAGAAGGAAATACGGGTACGAAGCACTCTGAAGTCAATATACCATTCAACCGCAAGATGGACGGATAGCCTACTCGAGTCGATACTACATCCAGTCAACCTATGTTCCAAAACAAGGCAAAGCTCACGCCACCACTAGAGCAGTGGCAATGCAGATGACTGCTGCTGCTGCTGCGAACGCAACCACCACCGCAAGCGACGCCTACGCTTTCGCGAGATCAATGACGAACTCGAACGGGTCAGTCGTCGAATCCGTGATCGGCACGATCTCGAGGATACGCGCAACGCGGTAAGCGGCCTCGTGGCCAACCTGGTCGACCATGTACGCGTGGCCCATGTCGAGTCCCGCCGAGATGCCCGAGCTCGTCCAGTACTTGCCATCGACGACCCAGCGAGCCTGACGAACCCAGTTGACGTTTGGGTGCGCGGCCGAGATCTTCTTGAACTTGGCCTTGTTGGTGGTGGCGTTGCGGCCGTCGAGCATCCCCGTGGACGCGAGGATGTTGGCGCCCGTGCACACGGAGAGAACGTACGTCGAGTCCTGGACCGCGCGCTTGATGTAGTCGAGGAAGTCCGCGTCGGCGACGACGTCGGCGTCACCTGGACCACTGGGGATGACCAGCACGTCGTACTTCCGTGTAGGCCGCCATGGCGTAGAGCGGTACGAGGTTGTTGGGCTGGATGTGGCCGACGCGGTTCGAGACCGTGACGATGTTCACCGACTTGCCTGAAAGCGGGAGGAACTCGAGGTAGGCCGTGGGGCCCACGAGGTCGAGAACCTCGGTTTTGTCGAAGATCACGACACCCACAGTTACGTTGTTTGGCAACGAGGCCGGTGTGTCCTGCGCGGCAACGCGACAAGAGAGCGCAGGCGACGAAAGAAGCGAGGATGCCACGGCCAACATCGTCGTCGCAGTGAACGTGAGCGCGCGGAAGAGCTTCATGGCAGTATGGCGAGCGTGGAGATGACGGGGTTCTTGGGGAGTCGACTTGTGATCGGCGAGACGGATTGATTTGTGAGTGGAAGCGAAGGGAAGCGCGTGCGGCGTGCGAGCTTTGCATTCGACGAGCGCTGCCTCCTGGCTCGAGTTGTGCGCTGAGCCGCCTCGATGAAGCTGAGTACACGCACCTAGTGCCATGCTTCAACGTGCCACGTTTCTCGTGGTACCCACAGCTCCTCTTTCGTCTACGAGTACTGGTGGTATGGTGGTGGCACCCACTGGTGGCTTCGAGACGACTACTGAAGGAAAAGTCGCGTCCCACACAGTGTATGCGACCTCAGTTCCAATCGCAGTGCTGTGTCCCATGGCGATTCACCGTCCTCGCCGACGCTGGCGGATTCGTACCGAAGTCGGAGGATACCGTGGTGCTTGAGGCTCTCGTCTCCTGTTGCCTCCGGATTCCCCCAACCAGAAAGCGGGAGAACTTGCGCGTGGCTGGACGAAGAATCGGTACTCGAAACTCGATAGGACGCTCGTTTCCAGCAATCACACTGTGTACCCACAAGCACAGAATGGGTCATCAGCCAATTCGATCGTCACGACCACTACGATCTAAGCACGTACCCCTTCAGCAAGCGCGAGTTTCGACAGCAGCTGGACTAGTTCGCGCTCGTCGTGGACGGTGAGGTCGAGCGGAGGATACTGGCGATCTGGCTGCACGGGGTCGAAGATATTGAGCCAGCCGAGTCGCTTCACGCATTCGGTTTGGTCCTCATTGGAGAAGCTGTCAATAATCTACGAACTCAAGAATCTCATGAGCCAGTACTCGCCCAAGCGAAGTCAATAGATCGTACCGTGATGAAGTTCTCGAGGTCGACGACGCGTGAGAACAGAATCGTGGCTGCCCGAGCTCGAGCCAGAATGGCGTCAGGCAGCTCTGCGATCAAGGAGGCGGCTTGCTCGCAACTGACCCACCGCTCACAGACAAGCATTTCCAGCAGCTCGAGCTTCTTGTAGATGCCGTCCAGCGACGTCTTCATCTCGATCATAGACAGTCGCCTCGGCTTGCCTCCACCGCGACTGCGTTGCTGGTTGCGTCTCGAGAAGACGTGGTTTCTAAGAATCTGCCACCGCAGACGAGCGTTCGACTTCCCGTCACCGTCTTCTTGTGGCAGCGGCCCATTGTCCTTCAGCAGCTCATCACTGCTCATCCACACTTCGAAGAGCTGATCAAACCGTCTCGCAGTCAGAGACTGGGTTCCTCGTGGCGGACGTGTTGTGCTGACGTAGTCGAACTCCACGATGCGCTTCGCAAGAAAGCTCTCCACCGCGTTGCCTGGCGCGCCTTCAGCCTTGGCAATCATTGCTAAATTCGACGGCCCCAGCAGCGAATTCAAGATGAACGTGCTTGTGAGCAGCCACACTTGGCCGTTCACCTTGGCGTTGCGGAAGTTTTCCCAGTCGCCGTTCTGCGAGGTGTCGTGGCGGCCAGATCGGTTCTTGCTGAACTGCTTCTCCTGATGCCCAAATGTCGCCAACTGCCTGAGCACGACTCGGTCAGCGGCATTCTGCAAGTCGAAACGATAGCGGCCAGTCGGACACCCTACAAAGACCGAGTACAGTTTGGGCATCTTCCGCCGAAGCTCGCGTCGCTGTTGCCACTGGCGAGTGGGCTCGACCAGGCGATTCACCAATGTGCTGGCTTCGTGGCGGTTGACCATTTGCGGCAGCAGACGCTCTAGCGCGTGCAGCTTCCGCACCCACGACTTCAGCGCACCTTGTTTCTTCATCACTTCTTCCGCTTGGTTGGCAGTGAAGAACAGATCTGCCGTGTCGAGAACTGCACGCAGGAAATCGTTCTGCTCCGCGCTGTTCTTGCTTACTTTCTGTGTGTTTCCCAGGAGCTGTGTGATTGCGTTGTTCGCGAGCTGCTTGGTGGTCAGATCAGGATGCGGCCCATGGCGAGCTCCACCCATGAACCCAGTCTCGTTGCCATCATCCTCCGACCCCGGGCTGTCCACGTCGTACTGGAAATCGACGGCCAGAAATCCACTCGTCGGGATCTTCCAAATCACTCCGCTTGGCTCGCGGAGAGCTGTGCGCTCGTACGTCTCCTCAAGAGAGCGAGCCGCCGCAGTCGCCATCTCTTCACCAGCGGCTTCGCTGGTCAGCATCGCACGCTGAAGCACCTCGGCCTTCATGAACTCGATAAACTCGTGCTCGTCGATCTCCCCGCTGCCATTGAGGTCGTACTGCCCCATCATCCGCTTGATTTCGCGCTCCGTGATGTCGTCGAACCCCATGAGTTTCAACACCTTCTCGATCTCCTGCTGATTGAGGGCGCCAGAGTGGTCGGCATCGACCATGGCGAAGCCACAGCGCAGAAAGAAATCCTCAAACTCGTCGATTCCCAGGGCGCCGCTCTTGTCGTAGTCGTATTCAGCAAGGATGCGTTCGAGTAGCTCATCGCTGATGCGGATACCATAGGCTCGCATCGCCTCTCCAAGCTCCGTGTGGTCCACAAACCCCGACCGGTCCTTGTCAATCTTTGCGAACAGTACTGACAGCGAGCTCTGGGATTGGGCAGACGGAATGGTCTCTGGTGTTGGGACCGCAACAACCGACGACTTGCGGTTGGCGTCGCGACGCAGCTCGATCTTTGAGACGACTTTTGGCTGTGTCGCAGTGGTATGTTCCACTTTCGCGAATCGGTAGCCGCGCTTGAACGTCGCGAGGCGAAGCAACTCGTGTGCGATCATGTGCTCGTACGGATCCGACAGGTCCAAGTTGTACTTTCCGGCCGGATCCGATGGGTTGTACACGTTCAGATTGGCCTCCACGACTGCTCCACCAGCGACGCCTTCTCCCGGTCTCGTTCTCTTACTGCTCGTCAAATTGCATTCAAACATCGACAGCGTACAGACCGCCGTAGTGTGAATGCGCGAGCAGGAGGCATGCATCAGCTCTCGCCCACTGTCCAGGCCGATCGGGTTCCCGTCCAGCACTAATTCCTTGAGTCCCTTGTTCACGATCAGCCCACTGCTGAGCACGAGACCACCCTTCGGACCGATCGAGTTGTACGCGAGATTCAGCTTCTGCAGCGTTGCGTTTGTCCGCAGTGCATGTCCAAGTTGCATCGCACCGCCGTCACTGCATCCGTTGTATGACAAGTTGAGCTCGCACAGGTTGTAGTTGAGCTGCAGCGCGTTCGCGATGGGCGTGCAGCTGCTGTGGCGAAGCATATTCCACGACAAATCGAGTTCTTGAATGGTCAGGTTCACGTTCAGCATCGAGCCGATCGATTCCCCACCGGTCGGCAGTGGCCCAGCCGCAGCTTCCTTGTCGCTTGGCTTCTTTGCAGCTGAAGCGGTCACTGAAGAACCCAACGCCGCCGTTTTCCGTGTCTGTCCGATGCAATTGGACGCCATCAGCAGCTTCTCCACGGACTTGTTCTGCTCGAACGCGATCATAAACAGCGTGCACTCGTGGTCGTCGATGTCTGCGTCGTTCAGCACCAGCGTCTTGAGCGTACAGAGCGATGAAGCGATGTACTTGCGCAGCGAGCGCGCACTTTCCCGGCCGATTTCGTTCTCCGAAATGTCCAGCTTGGTCAAATTGGGTTTGTTTTCCAGTGCAAGCAGAAGGTGATTGAGTGCGTGATCGCTCAAGCGGTTGTCGCTGGCGTTGATCGCTTCGACGTGCGGCAGATCCGGAAGACACGCAGCGAACTGAATCATGAACTCGTCACCGAGGCTCTGGTGGCTGAAGTCAAACACGTTGCAGTCGTGCTTGCGAAGCACGAGTGAAATGGCCGGGTGGGACTTGGCGATGCACCCAGACAGAAACAGCACGCGCGGCGAATGAAGTGACGGACTCGAGACCGACGACGCCGACGCCGCTAACACCGAGGCAGCCGCTGCGTCAGATCCGCTCCCAGTCCCCAGAAGCCCCAGTGGCTGCAGGGTCTTGCGGTGCCTGGCGGCCACGCCAACGCCGTCCTTGTCGTCCTCGCCAGCCGCCAGTGTCTTGGTCTGGGCGATCGATTTCAGAATACTCGCCTTCCGTAGATCCAGCGCCGTGGTCAACGCCGCACTGGCCTTAAGCGCCTTGGTCTGGGCTCGCTTCTTGGGCTTCTCGATGAACAAATGGGTCTTCCCGTGGAGTTCCTGGTACGTCTTGTAGTACGCGGCCTTGGCCGTCTCACCAAAGTACTTGCTCATGGGGTCGTGGGCGCCATTGCCGTCGTCGCCATCGTCTCCACCAACACGATCATCGTCGTCGTCTTCGTCTCCTTCGTCCATATCCGTCGGCCTCAGGTCGCTGGTGGCAGCCAACATGGCGCTGTCTTGGAGCGGCGCGAATTCGAATTCGCACTTTGCCGGGTCGCGCCGCGCCGCGCTCTGCTTGAGCGTCGAGATCACCTTGCTCTTCCCGCCGCTCGCCTTCTCCCGCTCGAGCTGCTGCATGTGCTCACGCAGCATGCGCTCCACGTCGTCCATCGACTCTTCGTAGCTCAGAACCGCCGCCGTCCGTTGATTCATCGCGGACTTCACGGCCATTTGGCTTCCTCTTCGATCTACAGGATTCGCAGACGACGGCGCCCCCAGCGTGGGCGTAGACGCAGAGCCAGACAACGCCGCCCTGGTCTTCCGCTGGGACGGCGACGCCAGCGAGAACAGCGCGTCACCCTGCGCCGTGTCGCTCGTGGTTTCCAGCAAACTCTTCTGCCAGCTCATGCGGCCCAAGAACTTGGGACTCGCGGCGCCGCCATCGCTGCCAGCGCCGCAGACGACGGAAGATTTGCGGTCGGACAGCCGCGGCAGCGTCTCGCTGCTCTTCATGGTGCTCTACGGCGGCATCCACGCGCTCCAAGAATCCATTTTCGGGTCCCGTTTCCCTCCAAGAAACGTCAAAAATGGAAATAGAAGCACCACGATTGGCTGAAACAAGCGTGTTTTAGATGGGATTTTAGCGGTGTGAAATGGCAACTACAGGCGCCTTCGCTTAGCCTGTTACAGTGCGAGCGCGGTGGCCACGGACACCACGAGTGTCGCGAAGCCGCCGAGCGCCACCACACTCGCTGCGGCCGCCGTGGTCGTTGGCTTGCTGGTCGAGTTCGACGTCACCGTCTTGCTGCTAACCACGCTGCCCGTGGCGCCCAGCTTGCCGTCCAACTTCGAACCCGACGTCAGGTCTTCCTCCTTCTTCGTCGTCTCCGCTTTCTTCAGCGTCGGGAACGTGAACGATGGATCGGTCTTGCACTCCGCCGACGCCGACTTGCACTCCAGACAGATCTGCGAGAAGCTCGAGCGCTTGCAGCCGAAGCCCGTGTTACACTTGGGCACGGTCTTGTAGCACGGCGGGTTCTTCTTGGCGAGCTCCACTGGGTCCGGGAGCGCCTTGAAGTTCTTGAGGTCGGAGTCATCGATCTGCGTCGATTTGAACGACCTGTCTACGAGCTGCTGGTAGAGCTCGATCACCTTGTTGGCGCGCTCGCTGTTGGCCTTCGAGTCCTTCGGGTTCTTCCAGAAGTCCAAGCCCTTGTCCATCTCGCCTGTTTCAACGCTACCGGCGAACTCGACGTGGTCTGGACTCGCCTTGCACCACGTCGTGAAGTTGCCGTACAGCTTGCCCGACTCGTCCTTGAAGCTCGTGATTCCGACGACGTCGTCAATCGGCACCCAGCCCAAAATGTCGTACGCGAATGTACACTGCACTCCATCCGGGGCCTTGCCAAGATCACAGAGACCCTTGACAGACGACGCGCGGCAGGCATTGTCGGCACCGGCCTTCTCACCCCACATTTTCAGTGGACACGTGTGCGGGAAAGAGAACCAAAAGTTGTTCGGGTAGGGCGCCCGCACGTCGTTGTTCTTGAGGCCAGCGCCGACGGCAGGTCCGATCTTCGGGTACCCGTCGACGCCGTTGTACATCAGACACTCAGGTGGGTAGGTTTTGCCCTTTGTCGGTGAGCACATACCATCGTCCATCGGCACCATCGGACCATACTCCGGGACGTTCCAGTTGTCCGAGTACTGCGCGATCGTTTCGTTGGTCTGCGCGATCAGGATTTCGTACAGCACGACGTAGCTCATGCCTTTGACGCGCTTGCAGCGTTCGCTTGCCGAGCGCGCGTTCACGTTGATGCCTTCCGCCTGCACGAACATGAGCGCACCTTCGACACTGGCCATGTTGACGGTGTCCATACCCGACTGGTATCCACTAGCGAGATCCCCGTTCCCGAACTTGGACACGAAGCGGCCCTTGACCAGCTCCGGCTTGTCGGCCTGCACACGGGCCTGGACAACACGCACGTACGGCATGTGGTAGTCTGTGCCGTAGGTCGTCTGCTCAAGGCCGTCGAGTGGCGAGGCTCCGGCAGGCGCAGGGGCCGCCGTGGCGCTGCCACTGGTCTTCTTGGTGGTCGGGGCAGGCGTCGTGGGGGCTGCATCAGCCGGCTTGACAGTGGCCTGGGTATCATCGGCGTACACCGCCGAGACGCCAGCGGTGGCAGCCAAGACAACGAGCGAAAGCTTCATGTTGTTCGGAGTTAGATGGTCACAGGAGGGTGGAGGGGAAGATCGCCCTTTGCGAGGTTGATTTGAGAATGGGACATCGTGGGCATCAACGCCTGTGAGCGAGTCGAGTGTGCCCTGAAGGGAGTTGACGCTCCCTTCACTACACACTCGAGGGGATGTCAATAGAGGGTTGGTCGCACAGAGACGAGCGTACTCCCGTAGTTTACCTGTGTGGACGTGACACACTTCGATCGACAGTGGGTGGCAGTGCCAAATACGAGGATCGCCGCGGTGGCACGATCCTACTATTTGTCTACCGTTATTCACTTTGGGTGTGACAGTGGGTCTGAAATTCAGACTCTGAATGCCATCAACACCTGTTGATCATCAACTTGATGTACTGTACTGACGTCGAGGTACTTGAGTTGAGTGGGGGGGGGGGGG
>JAADXN010000192.1:0-36909 GCA_023337875.1 Pythium apleroticum | reverse complement strand
GGCCGTCGCAAACCATGACGACACCGATCGAGAAATTGACGTCCAGATGGAGTCCGAGACACACTCTACAAGACAAGACAGACACCATACAGTCAGCAGCGGAGCAACAAAACGGCCCCATTGGAGACGCACCTTCTCGCTTCGTGGATTCGCTTGAGGCCTCGCTCCTTCCGCCCATCATGATTCTTCTGCGTTGCGCCGCCAGTTCTTCGGGTGTGGGCAACTTCACAAGCACGTGGATCGCGTCTGGTGCCGAGCTCACGCGGATGTAGTCTTTGATACGCTTACAATCGTGCATCAACATCTCCTTCGTCAGATACACAGCCTTCACTTGCTCGTTGCCACACGACAGGTCCTCGTAGTCGAGGTGCTTGGTGGTCAAGAACGCGTTGCCGGTGATGCCAAATTGTCGTGCTTGGTACACATCCAGGAAAAAACCTCCGTACGGAAGTTGGGCCTTCTCGGAAATCAGGGTGTGGAGCCGGGCAACCGAGTGCTTAGCTCCCATGTTGATCGTGAAGACGCGCTCGTCCCCGACGATCGCACAGCGAAGAAGCACCATCCTACGAAATAGAAGCGCTGTGAAAATGCCGAAACCGTAGGTCGGATGACCGGGAGAACCCTCGTCCCATTTCGGTAGCGAGAGGGAAAAGCATCAAGCAAAATTGAAGGAATTGAACCCACGAAGAAATCTCCGTTAACGTTTTCACGCTGCTGTTCTCGAAATCCGCTAGGAAGTGGGACGCCGTCGAAAGCCTCTCATGGCGAACACTTTTATCGGGACGTCGGCAGACCAGTGCCGAACAGTCCACCCTCGTCGTCACTGTCGTCACTGTCGCTGTCGTCATCAGCTCCAAACAGCGAGTTGTACTGCTGCGGTGGTCGAATGGCAGCAGTGCCAGCAGGAGCAGACGACGCGCCGAAGAGGCTGCCACTGGAGCCGCTGCTCGTGACAGGAGCAGGGACCGGTGCAGGCACTGGGGCAGGAGCTAAGACTGGGGCAGGGGCAGGAGCAAAGACTGAGGCAGGGGCAGGAGCAGGAGCAGGGACTGGTGCTGGTACTGGGGCAGGGGCAGGCTGTGACACCGAGGGCTGCGTGGTGGGGCCGCCGAAAAGCAGTTCAGACTCGTCGAACCCTGCAAAGAGACCGCCGAATGGAGCACTGTTAGCCACCGGTGCCGGTGCCGGTGCTGATGACGGGGTCAGAATCGGAGTAGGAATCGGCGCTGCCGGCGCTGGAACGGCAGCTCCGTACACCACAGCAGGCTTCGGCTTGCTGCTCTCATCGTCCGACCATTCGCTGTCGCTCGAGTCATCGTCATTGGCGAGACTACCGGCGCCAAACAAAGACGCACTGGGTTGGCGCGTTGGAAGCGGAACAGGCGCTGGCGTGGAAGCTACTGGTGCGGCTGGTGCGGAGCCACAAAAGAGAGATGAGGTCGAAGTCGAGTATGCAGGTGCTGGGCTTGGAGTTGGAGTCACAGCCGATGCTGGTACTGGAGTCGGAGCCACTGCCGGAGCGTATGGGGGTTCGGAGACGTTCAGGTGTCCCAGCGATACTTCGACCGACGCGGTGCTCGTGCTTGCGTACAGTGCCGGCGTTGGAGCAGGCTGCACCAACGTCGCCGCCGGCGTACTCGCCGTGAACAGTTGTGGCGTCGGCGTGGCAACTGGTGCGGCACTTGGAGCTTCACCTCCGAAGAGATCAGAGCTGGAGCCACTGGCGACCGCAGGCGCACCGAACAAGCCACTCGACTCCTGAGAGGCGGTCGCTGGCACTGAAGCCGTAGCCACGGCAACAGAAGAAGGCTGCGGTTCTGCCTCGGCGTAGGCAGGAATCGCGGGGCCTGGGATCTGGGCCACAGTAAAAAGAAACGTTTAGTATAGGGACTGACCCTACGCATCAGGTTCACGCATCACAGGCCACTCACCCGCACAGCTCCTGGCGGTGGTCGCGTCGGTCCACGACGCTTTGGTCCCGTCGCTCTCGACATCGTTGCCTGTCAAAACAGCATGCTCGTCAATTCCATGCAAGCGCAACAGATAATTGGCCATGGCCATACAAACATACGTGCGACGCCTCCAGCGAGGCAGCGGCAGACGCAGACTCATCCGCTTCGTTGCTGCTCACGTCTGACGGTGATGGCGCCATGCCCGGGATGCGAGTTCCGAACTTTGCCAGCCCTGGCATCGGAATCGCGGCGCCCATACCTGGCATGGCGATTCCCATGCTGCCGTGCGTCTGCGCGTACTGTTCGCCGGTCGTCATGATCGAGTTGCCGCCCCCGATGCCGCCACTTGGCTTGCGGAATCCACCACTACGATGCAACCAGTTCAACTAAGTCAATCACAACGCCACTCACGCTACGCATCGCGCCAAGCCAGTCAACTTACGGTGGGCCGCCGGTACGGAACGGGTTCACGTTGATGCCGAGGCTTCCCTGGAGCTCCTGGATGCGGTTCGACGTGCGGCGATTGCCTGTGGCGTTCGCATCCACAGCACTCGCGGTGCTGCTCTCACTCGCAGCCTCACTGCTCTCCGATGCCGTCGAAAATGCCGCTGCACTTGACCATGGTGATGGCGTCGCAGTCGGAGCAGGAGCTGCCGGAGGTTCTTCCACCGCCGGCGTCGACGCCGCGTACGACGGCCGACTGACCGCAATGGGCACGGGCGTCGGCACAGGTCCTCCTCCAGCCGCCGCACTCTGCGCCTTGAGCCGCGCGATGCGCTCTGCAATCGAGGAGCGTGGCGCCGCAGCTCCATTTCCGCTTGCGGTGGCGGACGCCGTCGTGGGCTCCGTGTTACTGACGCTGCTGCTGTTCTCAAACGCCGGTACTTCCACGCTCGCGCCGCCCTCCTTCGCACGCCGTCTCGCGAGGATCGCAGCCAGTTCGTTCGTCGCCATCGTAGATGCTGAAGATCCGTGGGGGGAGCGACTGCTTTAGCCGGTCAAGTGGACAGCTACGCGTTGGCCTTGTTGTGCCTGCGAGCGGTGTCTTGTCGAAGGCGATCTGGCTCGGAAACTCAGAGAAATGTGGCGCTACGTACCACAAAAGTGGTACACTTCAACCCCACCGTAGACCAATACTTCAACTGAGTACTACCATCACCCTATGCATCATCATTGTGGGGGAAATGGAACCGATCCATCCATCAACGGCGAAGATGGATGCGAGGATGGCTTTCGCTGCTGTATAGTCGCTCAAAACTATGGGTGGGTGTATTGGATTTGATTTTGTTCAGGTGGTTCCTAGTACAAGGCGCGATGTCGAGAAAGGCACCGCGGCTCATGTGGACCGATTGCGCGACCGTCTCAGTGCCTTGAGCTGCTCGCACGCGGGCATTTTCATCTCAAGCGCAGCTCGCATTTGCGCCTCGCGGTCGTCCGTATTGGCGTTGCGTGCGCGGTACATGAGCCGCTTCTGCTTCATCTTGAGGCTCTCGCAACTCTCCGCCAGTCGGCCCAAGTGGTGCTGCTCCACCATTTGCTCGACGTGTAGCAGGTCTCGCCAGTGGTTCGTGTACTTGCGCTCAAAGTCTCGCTCGACGTAGTACGGGATGCCCTTGGCCACACTGTTCATCTGCGTCGCACGCTCGACGTTGTACTGCTGGGTCGGGTGCATGCTACTCGACAAACCACGTCGTCAGATCATGAGTGACAAATCAATCGCGCAGGGCCATGTCTCGGCCGTGTTCTCACCTGAATGGCATCTCAGGCGTGGTCGGCATGGAGAATATCGACAGCATGAAGATGAGCAGCAGTGGGAGGAACTGGAGCAGCGATCCTCGCTGTTCAACTTCCCCCTGGCGGCGCTGTTGTGGCTGCGGACGCGCCTGGCGAGGCCGGAAGCCACCGCCGAAGAACATGTTGAAGATCTCCTCTGGGCTGATGTCGTCGTCCTGGTACCGACGTGTACGCGTGTGGTGCGTTGTCTCCGGGCGGTCGCCGACTCGGTCGTAATGCGCACGCTTGTCTGGGTCGCTGAGGATCGTGAACGCCTTACCCACTGCCTTGAAGGCATCCTCTGCGCCTGGCGCGCTGTTCTTGTCCGGGTGGAGCTTGAGCGCAAGCTACATGACGTCACACACAGATCAGTTTGACAATCGATTCTTTCATCCAGGCTACAGTGGCGAGAGAATGTGTACCTTGCGGTAGGCCTTCTTGATCTCATTGTCGTCCGCGGTCTTGGCCACGCCCAGCACTTCGTAGTGGTTCTTGCAAGCGCGGATCTTGTTGACAATCTGCTGCTGTTCTGGTGTGAACGGCCTCATGGGCTCGTTTTCAGACGCAGAGCTGGAAGCCGCAGTCTCGCGTCGGCGCATGCCCTCGCTCGCTGCAGCTGCAGGCGATGCGCCGTTCGACGAGTGGCCAGCGGATCCGCCCGCTTCTTCCTTGGCAAGCTCTGCTTGGGCACGCTCGCGCATTGCTTCCACGCCTGGCAGCGGGAACATGCGGTGCGACTTGTCGAAGAACTTGATGGCCTGGCGGTACTTGCCTTCGCGCAAGAACTTCTTGGCGATGTCGCGGCATTTCTCGGCCTCTCCTTTGTTCATCTCCATTGTGGCGAGTCGATATCGCTCTTGCGCGGCGAGTCACGCGTTGATCAAGAGCGGCCGGGATAGCTCCTCTCCTCAGGAATGCACAGACGCGGTGGCAGGGCGTGCGAGGGCCGTGGTGTCCGTGTTCACCTGGAGGAAACGTCACCGGGTCAAGGCCGCTTACACGTTTGGTGTGCCACCTGGCCAAACTGAGGAGCTCAGCTCTTCACAAGGCCCAGTATGCATTATGAGAGGTTGACTACGCTACAAGAGAGGTTCGTCCTATTCTAGGACTTCGGTTGGAAGAATGCCAACAGTGTGCCGCGTTGCGGGTTTTTGCCGGCAGGTTTTTTGGGTGATGGCTGCGGTTTCTTCGCGCGCTTGGGGGAAGCTGCTGGGTGTTTGGGTGACGAACTCGCTGGCAAAGATCGTTTTGTACCCATTTGCGACCGCAGTGCTGACGCCGGTACGAAAGACGGATGCGATGGCTTCGTGGGTTTGGCTGGACTGTGCTGACTGGCGGTAGACGACGAGCTTGTACCACAGGTGGAGGCCGAGGCTGCTTGGGAGGCGATGAGAATGTCCTCTGCTTGTTGGACCATGTGCTGCTGCTGGAAGAGGAACTTGATGGGCGAACGCAATGCCTCCGAGCGATGCGACTTGAACGGCGACCTTGTCGCAACCGGAGAGGTCATGGCAGGCTTGCTTGTGTCATCTTGTGGTTGAGAGCTGGTCGACGCGTCGTCTTGTGCGGAGCTGGAAGAGCGGTTTTGTGAATGCGTCCTCCGTTCTCCTTGAACCGAAACCGGGGTTTCCGCAGGAGGTGCAGGCGAGACTGCTGAATGAGGACTCGTCGAGTGATCAGGTTTACACGAAGGCGTCGACGCTTCGGCACCTGGCGTATTTGTGGCGAAGAAGGACGTGATGTTTGCTGCGTGACCATTGATTTCGTGGTGAGACGGCTAACCGAGATGGATTTGATCGTTGGCGACGAACCTGCGTGCTTGATATCCACCTTTTTCGAACAGTCTTCACTTTGGAACTTGGTCGACCCTACTGCAAATCGCCAAGGCCGTTTGTGAATACTACGAGTAGCATTCTCAATGAACAGGTGCGTGGTTGACTTACCTTTCCGGTCGACTGGATGGTTTTTCAGATCGTCACCACGGTATCCGACAAGCAGGTCCCGGAGCGTGTCGAATTTTGCCTCTGACAGCCAGCGAGCAGCTCCTTCGTCTGTAAGCATGACCTGCGAGAGTGATCAGCATATCGCAACCATGTCAAGCAAGCCAGAGGCGCGTAGACGCGGATACGTACAGGCATCCGTGTGTGCATCCAGCTCATCTCTGGCGATGCCTCACTCGTCAACACGGTATAAGTGTACATTGGTTCGCCTTCTTCACTCTCCCATGTATCGTACAGACCAGCAAACTGACCCACAGCCACGGAAAGTCAGCAAGGAGCGCAGGTGCTCGACTGTCAACTCCGCTTCGAGGCACGTACCTTCAGCGGTCCGGTTGTTCGATAGACATAGTAGGGTTGCTTCTCCCGCTTGTCCACTTGCTGCCACTCGTAGTAGCCATCACTGAAAATGATGCAGCGCTTCGTTTCCAGAAGCCGCCGAAACGCTGGCCGTTCGTGGAGGCTTTCCGAACTACATTACCAGATCGCGCTGTGTTAGGTTCCCGTCACCAAACTCCAACGACTGAATTGCGAATCTTACCGTGCGTTGAACATGATGAAGTGGTCTGGTTTGGCGTGCGGCTTTGTGAATGATGGGATCAAGCCCCACTGTGTTCAAACAGCACACTACCAGATTAGAGACATAAGTCAACGCAGCAAATACATGTGGGTACGCACGCGCATCGCCTGCAGTTTCTTGTGTCTTCGCCAGTCTTTCTTTTCTCCAGAGCCCGATCCATGATCTCGTGCACAGAATGCAACAGGTCCATAGCGCCCAGGCCCCATGTTCTCACAGGGGCGGTCTGTTCCAATCACCAACACATCTCGTCAATCCTCAACTGCCGCATCGCAACCGCTCTTGGTCACACCACGTCACCACGCACACTTGTCGCCGTCGAAAAATGCGTCCGGCGCAACGCCAGCGAGAGTCGCGATCTCTTCACGGTGCAGCGTGCAGCGTGCGCGTCCACACATCGCTGATCACGCCACGCCACGCACGTACTGCTCGAGGCTCCCAGCTTCTTCCAGTTGGTGCACTCGTCGAAATCGAACGAACTTCTACGGTATCAGAGAAATGTGAATGAGTGTTGCGAACTTAGCAGAATTATCAGATCCGCTCAGAATATTCTTGAAGCGCCGTGTCGGCGTCCATGTGAGTCCTCCTCCAGTAGCTTCAAGGTCGCGTCGAAGTCGTTGCGCACGACACCTTTGCACACTTAGCCACGCCTACTTCTTCAGCTTCTTCGCATCGCCATCCACTTGCACATGGGTGCTCCCTTCATCGGGAGACGACCGCTTCACGCTGCGTCCTTCATTGTCGCCACCCGACACCGACTTTGCCACGTCGCCTCCTTCCTCCGCGCTTTCCGATGCGCTCCCAGAAACGTTCAAAAGAATGCTCTTAGCGAAAGGCCGCGCCGCACAGCTCACTAGCTCACTCTTCGCCAGGCCGAACGCGCCACTCTCATCGTCGCGATCGTCCATATCGTGCTCCACCATTGTCGTCAGTTTCCACCACGGCGCCATCATCTGCGCAGGGGGATCCCCCATGAAGGAGCAATAGTGTCGTGGTAGGCTGCATTTTCTAGGACTGGAATGGAACTCACTTTGCAATTTGCTTTGTAACCTGCAATTTTGAACAGGAAGCCGCGTTTGAGCGGACGTGCGTCAACTTGTGGAAGCATCCAGATAAGGCAGGTAGAGAGCTTGTCGCGCGGACCAGCCAATATGCTTGAGCGCTTCAATTGAACTCTGAACGCTGTTTTTGGCACGCCATATCCTTCGCTCTCAAGATGATCGAGTCGCTAACGTTAGCAATAGATATGTGAAGCTCCGCCAAGATGCCCCGAACGGTCTCGCCAAACCTCCTCACAGAAAAGAAGTCTACGGATTACTTGTACCGGTCGAGTTGCACGACGAGGCCTCGACAGATATTGGAGATGCATCTAGCAGCGATTCTGACAACGACTTTGAGTAGCAATACGAGACGGACTAGTAGCATGCTAGATTGCTTATGACACACTCCGCTGCAGCGGCGTCGAAGGGTTCACTTCAACTTCAATTCACTTTGTTTGACAAGCAAGTGTTGAGCTGGTGCTCTGAATCCGTGATCTGTGAGAAAGAACACGGGTTTTGGACATAAACAGGACATTGTACTGTTCTCCGTATGTTCTGCATTGGACTCTACCATCATCTGCTTCAGCTGGCGCACCACGTTCAGTGAGAGCACTTCCACCGTGGCCTCGCTGGTGGTCGGTGAGCTCTCATTCACGTCGGTCTCGTTGTGACTTGCTGCCTGGATCGAAACAGGTCCGAGTCCGTGGAGACGCAGCGCATAGGAGATGGCGCCATGCGCCGAGCCTGCACTGATCTCCTCGTACGTGTGCTCAACGTGCGAGTTACCCGGACTCATGTAGATCCACAGCGGTTCGTCTGAAACGCCAGCAAACGCTACGTCACGGACTCGATGCTGACCATCACCATCCACTTGCACGAGGATCATCGACACACGAGCACTCCCAGCGTCTCTTTCGCCGGGCGTTCCGACAGTGCAAATGGGAATCACGAAGTCGGCACCTGTGCTAGCTCGATTCTCGTCGCGCGGCATGATACCAGCGGCGCGACGGCCCAGCATTGCCCACAGACACGCCTCCGACGGCGGCTCCACCAACTGCACGAAGTGCGTGAACGACACGCACCAGTCTTGCCAGTGCAGCCTGCGTCTGCCTTTGGTCGACGTCACGCGATGCGTCATCCATGGTGCCACTGACGACATCTGCGTCGTTGGCCATCCCTTTGAAAACTCGAACGCCTGGATTTGAGCCGTGCAACGCCGGCAGAAGTCTCGACACGCTATAGAACTCGCCGGCGCCGACCCACAAGACAGACAATGCACGACAAGCTGTTGAAGCTCTTTCGAGGGAAAGATGACGCCTTTGTTGGCGTACTTCTCTCCAATCGCAGACTTTCGCCACCGACAAAAGCCAAGACGCGGCGGCTCCTTGTCGTTGCAGTTGATGGAGCAAGAACGTTGCTTCCAGAAATCGACGCCACGACGATCGGGTGGTTCCGCATCTTGCAGCGTGCTCTGGAGAAGGCAAATTGGACCATCCGTGTGGAGAACAACCACACCAACTCAGGAATCTTCGGTATCATGGTGGTCTCGCATCCGATGATTGGTCCGTCTGAGGAGAGGGTCGCTTTCGACCGCCTCTGTTTGACCCGTCGCAACGGGAGTCCGTCCGAAGTCTGACGTTCTTCCCACCCTTCGTTCTGACCGACACCATCGACGCCCACATTGGCACCATGTTGGCGGGACACGGCGAAGTCGTCCACGATCCAGCCAGCGCAAATCTGTCCACCGTCGAGCTTTACAAGCGTGACGTGGTGGCAGCACTCCTAGCGCTTCGTGATACTGAAACACGCGAGAGCTGGAAGGATCCCCGCCGACTCGGACGTCCACTGTGGCTCAAGAGCGATGTTTGGGACAACAAGCACGACCTGACAGAGCTAGCTGCTCGGAAGCTGTTGGCGAACCGTTGCCACAGCAATCCAGAGAGCTTCGCAGAGGAGACGCTGAACGGCGTAGCCTCGATGCTGTGTCGCGTCGGCATTCGTCCGCACGCATCCTCTCCCCTTGCAGCAGACACCGTTGCCGACTTTATGGCCGTGCTCTCGTACGTGAGCCGCACCGAAGACGACTTCGTGGTCAGCTGCTCGTCCGACCCGACTCTGACTCTCGGCGCTGTCCGCGTGTGTCACGACTCGGTGGGCGTCTTGGTGACCAAGATCTTACTTTACCTCCACCGCCTGATTCTTCGAGAAGCTTTGGACACGGGTGAGACGATTAGCGAGTTGGTAGCTTGCATCGTCTTGCTGCTCGCGATGGACGCGTGTACGAAGCTCACGTTGGGTGCTGACGCGGCGTACCAGGCGTGGCTTGTCGTCGAGGTCTCACTTGGTTTCACTGCTGGCGCTTCAAATTGCATCACAAAGTTGTACACGTGGACTAGCTTCACTGCTAGCTCCCTCACGCGCTGGCTGTCTGACGAGGCGCGATTCCATGGGAACAGATGCCTGGTGAGCACTGCTGTTCGAGGCGGGAAGTCTGCTGACCATTGCATGTCGGTGCGCAGGTTCACGTAGAGGAGACGATGGAGTCTGGTTTCGGTGGCGTCCGGCGACTGGAAGTGCCCCGCGAGCTCACACAGCAGGCGTGACTTGCCGAAACCCGAGCTCTGGACAAGCGCAAAGTACGGATAGCGATATGGCGTTCCATGTTGGCAGTGGCGCTTCCAGCACGCGTCGAAATAGGCGTAGAGCCGTTTGTGGGCGTCGCCAATGTACTCGCACTGGAACGCTGCTTCCAACGGATCAACCTGGTCAGGCGAAGCTGCGCCAGCCTCTGCCTTCTTGAAATCCTCGAAGACGGCGTGAAAGAGATTCAACAAATCCATGTCGTTTTCGAATTGGCCGTCGTGGCGGCACTCACTGGGCCACGACACGAGCTGAAGTCGACGACTTGGCGCGTCATCCGCTTCTGCGAGACGTACCCGTCCAGAGCCTCTTGAAGCTCCCACGCCAGCTCCGGATCGAGCGTCCTCTCGCCTCCGTCGTTCGTCGCCATCCTCTTGTCAGAAGCCCAACTGTGGCTTAGTGCTTCTTCTCGTTAGCGGGGTCAAGCAACTTCAATCACAGACAGATCTCCATTGATTTTGGCAGTATCCCTCTCTAAAGCGATGGCTTCAACTCATTCCCCCGAAGCGACGCCGCCACGACACGAAAATGGACGCATGAAGCACGGCCACGGCCATCTCTTTACTCTAGCGCTGTGAATATCCTACCAAATACGATGACACACACAGGCGCGAAGAGTGACAATGCACGGCCGTCGATTCCTGATGGCTGGTACCCGATAAACCCAGCTCAAGCGCCCCTTCCAGGCAAGAAACCCAGCGGGATGCGTCAGGACGAGCTCGGACTCGCGAAACCCGTCCATCCTGCGAATATGAAAGTGCCCAGACTGCTACAAAACAATCCAGAAGAAGACCGGCTGGGCGCCCGCAGCTCGCCGCGCCATCGCAAGCTCCAGCGTCAGCTTCACGGCCAGAATAGTCCCCAGATTGAGCCGAGTTTGCCGACTTATGCAGCTGCGGACGCGTTCGCACCGAACAAATCGCTTCGGCTGGCGAGACTCAAGCCCATGGAGCCCTCTCTCAACAATACGGCAACCGAATCTCAGCTCGATTCGCCGTTCTCGCCGAAGGAGTTGCGTACGAAGAGCGTCAAACGTCCGATGGTGACGCCGCTCTCCTCGTCGTTGGCGCGGGCAGCGCGATTCCGAGAACCCGCGCCGTCCATCGTGCCGCTTCACGAAGCTGTGCGGTCTTTCGATGATGCCGTTGACGCGAGCCCACAGGCAGAGTCCAACCAAGTCGCCATCACAGAGCTCTTCCTCAGTGACTGGATGGAACGGTTTGAACGAGACCGCGCGCTGTACAAATCCATCGGTACGCTGTCATTATGTCCATTGCGCCCGTATGCCACTCACTCATGTGGTCTCTGTTGTGTAGTGCTGCATGCCGAAGTCGCTTTCCGGGAGCTCTACCGCCTCACAGCGAACCTCGCGTTCCCAAACGACTTGGTGACGGCATTCGCCTGCAAGATCTTCGGTACGGTCTCCATTAAGCCGCATTGGCTGCCTGCCCTCGACTGCTTATGATGCTGATTTGCTGTTTTGGTCGTTTGGAGACGAGCTCACGGAGCATTTCGGGCCGTTCTCGACCATCATGCGTGTTCTCGGTTCAGAGCTTCGCCACGTGATCTACGCACCTCCTGAAGCCTCCCATTCGCGAGAGAAACTGCCCTATTTCGCCATCGTCAAGCACCAAAAGCGTATCCTCCTCTCTCTCCGCAACGACCAGTGCGTGATTCCGCTGCACCAGTTGATTGATGAGTTGCTAATCGTTGAATGGGCAGACTGCGTCGGCAAGATCGAAACGACTTTTTACGGTACGAGATCGACAAGGTCCACGACACGTTTCTCCAATTTCTCGACCGGTGCGCGCTGGGTCTCGTGCAGACGATGTTTCGCGAGTGGTATTCCATAGCCGTCGTCAGCAAGCGAGTACGTCTGACCTCTAAGTCATTTTGCCCATGCTGAGGAGCCTCATCGTCGGATTTTGTCGACACAGAATTCCAAGAAGTACGTCGAGTACTTCTCTGCGTGGTTTGGCGGCTCTGCAAAGGCGCTGGTGCCGCAAGTCTTCTTGGCGTGGAAGCATTTAGCAGTCGAGACCAAAGTGTCCAGGTTACACGAGCAGCTAGTCAAGCAGCAAGAGAAGCTGGCGGCCTTGCAGAAGCAGATCGAAGACCTGACTGTGCAACGAGACCTCGCACAGCTGGAGAGTCTGGCGGTCCGAAACGACCGCAAACACGCGGAAGACTCGATTCAGCGTCTCCATCGCAAGATCCAGTCCGCTAGTGTGTACTTGGAGGGCAGCCAACGTCGGGAGGCGATCGTCGCGCAAGAAGGTCAGCTGCGAGTGGAAGCAGTGACGTTTTTGCCGCCTCTCGTGCTCGAGTCACTGCTGCGTGGGTTCCACAGCGTCGGTTTCTTACAGCCTTTGCACAGCGAGTTCATCCCCGTGAGCCACACCGATCCGGCGCCAAACGGACAGCCACGCCGATCGCCACCTCTGCCCGCCGCGTCATTCATGCCGTCCGTACTGAAGCAGTGTGTCTCGACACTGCTGAACACCATTCATGGCAGCCAAGGTGAGGCAAATGCATCGGATGCCACTCAAGATGCGCGGAGGAAGTCTGGACCAACGCCCGATCTGTCGCTAGACGATTTCATTCGGCTGCTACGTGGTGTGAAGCGCCGCATAGAGGACGATTCGACGGCGCATCTGCTGTTTGTATCGAAAGCCGACCGTGGAGAGGACGATGCTCATGATGAAGAACACGAAGACGATGAAGCGGAGACCCCGTCTTCGCCAGCTCGTCGGTTCTTCGTGCTAATCCGTCAGTTCAGCGCTGTGCTGCGGAACGTGCGGCACCAAGACGAGCACTACGCGCGCCACGCCAAGTTATTCAGCTCGCGGATGCTGGAGCACAACGAGATCTCGGTGACTCCCCACGTTCTCAAGCGCTCGTCCTCGTCACACCCAGCGCTAGTAGGAGAAGGGCGGAGTACACCACACGCAGGAAGTGTGCCGCGGGTCTCGTTTTCCAGTTCCGGCGTCTCCCAAGTCCTGACTGTAGCTGATCAGGACGCCGAAGAAGTCGCTCCGTGCCTGTACACGTCCGTTGACCAGCTTCCTCTCCTCAACGCCTCGGACCTGGAGCTGTCACCTCGCCACTTGCGCGCTGTGATCTCGTTGGCGTTGGGGCAGGTCGTCTCCGAGTACGGCTCGCTGCTGTTCTCGCCGGCCGACATGACGGCCTACGTAAAGAATCGAGTGATACAAAAAGTGATGTTACGCGGAATCGCTGGAGGGAAGCACACAGTGCAGACCATTGAAGCCGCTCCGCTCGACCACGACGACTCCAGTTCAAGTGACGACGACAACGACCACGACGCATCCACAACAGCTACGAACAGAGACCGGCGAGGAGGCAGGACGATCGAGCATCCTATTGGTAAGCTCCGCAAGCAGGGCGAACGACGGCATATGCTCACGATGGCTCCGCGTCGCATGTCTTCGTACCGAGGCCAGCATGCGCCCATAGCGAAGGACATCGACAAGGGCTTGTCGCATCTCGTCACGGCGTACGACACGTGGAACAAGCTCGCGCAGCAGCTCGTGGAAGCGGAGATCGTCCAAGCCCGAAGCACGATGAGTCTCCCAGAGGCAGCAGCTGCGACAGAATCAACGACTTCACTCGCGCCGTCCACAGCGGCGATTGGGGCGGTCAAAGCGGGCACTGAACGAGTGTCGATCTCTCTCGTGGCACGGCCGCGTTTGCAGCTGCATATTGAGCCGTTGGTCGGCGGAGCTCTCATGATGGCCGCGAAGGAGAGGGACCGAAGCGAGGCACCCACGACTCCCAACGGCAGCCACCGCCGATCTATGGCGACGTTGTCAACCGGAGATTGGTCGTTCCAGACCGCAAAGATCCGCTCGCTATCTCTGGATGACACGCAACGAGTCTGCCAAGCGATGCTCAACCTCCAGGACATGGTGAAAGCAACGACGCAGCAGCGAGCGGCTGATTTCATCCAGGCCAAGCGCACGCTGAAGAGCATTCGTCTGATGCAGTGGAAGCAAGCCAGCGATCTCGCGAGCCAATTCACAGTCGTGGAGCCAGCCAGCACGTCAACGGCAACGGCGTCAAACGCGGCAGCTCACGAACACGCGGCCCACACAGGCATGACACTGCTCGATGATGACCGACCGCACGTGTTTGAATGCGTCACGTTTGATAACAATGCCATCGAGCGCCTGTTCAGCGTCGAGGACCAGCCAGAAGAGGAACTCCACCGCGTTTTCCAGATCCTCGAGCGGAAGAAGCACGTCGTTCGGCACGCCTTCTACAGTAAGCACCGCGTGGGATTGAGCCACGCGACGACGTTGGAGGATCTCTGGCACGTCGTCAAGGTGCTTCGGTTGCCCCGCGACGTCCGTGTGCTGCCGACGATGAGAGACGAAGAGCTCGCTGGCAGCGGCTCCTATTTCAACGAGCAGCTCTTCTCGCCCGACGACCTCGCTGAGGTGCTTCTCCAGCTCTGCAACGAGCAGTTCCTCCCGCAGATCACGCCACTCAGTGCGCGAGTCGACTTCTTCGTGAGCCACCACCTCCCGTTTGCAATGCAAAACCAAAGCGCGATGCGTGAGATCATGCACAAACTTGACGTGAAGAAGGCACTGAGCGACCACGGACAGACGCTTCGCACGATCTTCCGACGGTACTGCGCCAAGGAAAAAGACCTCCTGGCTGCTGCGGCCGCCAAACGCCGAGCAGCGATTGTCGCAGCGGCGAGTGCTTCCTCTTCATCTTCATCTTCCACATCGCCAGTCTCCACGACCGCACCAATCGCCACCAGCACTGCATCAGCGGCTCCCATGACTGGGGCACTCAGCCACGTACCGCAGGGCATCACCAAGTTCATGCGATTGTCCGACTGGCACGACTTCATCGCCGACTACAAGCTACTGCGCGCGCGTTTCACGGCCGAGTACGCGACAACCGTGTTCCGCAACGTCCAGGAGGCCGAGTTCGGACTGGAAGACCACTTGGAGATGATATACAGCGAGTTCTGCGAGGCGATCGTGGCGCTCGCCGTGTGCTTCTTCCCCGATCCGTTTCTGAAACACGCCACGCGAGTGCACCAGTTCATTCGAAGGTACCTGCCAGTATCCCCAGACGACACACGAGACCACCACGCGTGAAGGGGGGATCAAGAAGCCATGTGCCAAAACCACGTGGTCGCATTTCGTCTGGGTTTAGTGACGACTCTAATCATTGTCTCTGTCGGATCCTCTCTCACTCTCTCCAGCCTCCGTCCACTAACCTGCGCCGCGGCGGCCTAGATCAGCGCGTCGAACTGGACGCCGGCGACCGTGTAACCTCGCAGAGAGCGCTTGACCAGGTTCGCGAACTGCGTGGGGTCGTTGCGGAAGAGCTCGGCGGCCTCGCGGTTGAGCGGGTCGTCTGGGTTTGGCTCGTAGAAGAGGTAGATCAGGCCGTAGATGACCGAGTTGATGTCCAGCACGGGCTTCCAGTCCTCACGCAGGATGTTCAGACACACGTTGCCATCCAGATCGATGTTCGGGTGGTAGATCTGCACGCATCACACGTCATAGTGAGCTGCCTGCGCACGAAAGGAGCTACGAGTCTACTGATGGGGCGTACCTTCGTCAGACACTTGACCTTTGGCGGCTCGTGCGGGTACATCTACAGGATCAAAAACGACAGCGCACTCAGTACCCTCTTACATACTGAAAGCGCAGACTACACAAGCGTAACCCGTACCGGCGGGATCTTGAACAGGAAGTCGTACGTCGCTCCCTTCCAGAGCCCCGTGTCCGCACAGACCTGGTCCACAGCATCCACAGTCAACATCTCCGCACCCACACTCCCCCTCAGGCATCGTCGCAGCCAAACGCACCTTGACGTGGAAGACTGTGAGGTCGTTCGTCTCTGGAAACGACACCGTCGCGGCCTGGCCGCCGTCCAGCTCCGCGATATCTACGCGTGGTCACCCCACATCCACTCCATCAGTGCCTCATCCACTCGTCTCTAGTCCACAGCGACGCCGTACCTTTCTGGATGCGGATCTCTCCAGGCGTGCGCTTCTTCTCCTTGCTCGCACCCGTGCGCTTGCCGCGGCCCACACCCAGGATCTTGACCGTCTTGGGCTTCTCGGCCACGGCCGTCGCGTCGCCGTTCTCAGCATCCGCGGCGCCGTTTTCGGTCGCAGTCGCGGCCACCTCCGCCGCGGCGACCGCCTTCTCCTCCTCCGCCTTCTTCTCCTGCTGCTTTGCCTTCAGTCGGATCATATTCACGCTCCTCTTCGACTGGCGCCGCTCGCTTCTTCGGACTCTTTCGCTTCTTTGCCCTTGGGTTGTTTCTCGTGTCGTGGAAGGTGAGAGGGGTGAACCCACCTTGTTTTGGAAAATCTGGACGGAAATCTACCGACAAATAAACGGAACGACTATCCTGAAATTTACTGATAAAATGCTCCCAAGTTGCAGACACATTTGCGAATTGCGACATCAACGATCAAAATGGTACGAAGGTTTCATTCACTTGAAAAGCTACGTGTCGCGATGCCCAGCTCGGAGCGAGGGAAAGACGCTCGTTGGCCATTTACAACTTGGCGTTCATGATCTGCTTGAGCTGCGGCGAGACCTCGTCGAGCTCTGGGTCCGTGGCGGTGCTGAAGTCCGTGATGGCCGACCACTTGGCCTTGACGTCCTCTGGCGAGATGTCCTTGTCCAGGTCGAAGAAGTGGCCGTACGAGCGCGTGTACTTGACCTGCGCGGTCCAGCCGCCACCGCTCTCGAACACGCAGCCCGTGCATGGCACATCCTCGTGGCACAGGAAGGCGATCGTTGGCGCGACGTAGTCAGGCTTCCACTTCTGGACCATCTCCTCTGGCATGACCGTAGCGGTCATGGCCGAGCCGGCGCCTGGCGCGACGACGTTCACCTTGATGTTGAGCTTGGCGCCCTCCTTGGCTAGCGACTTGCCGAAGCCAACCATGGCGGCCTTAGCCGAGCTGTAGTTGGTCTGGCCGAACTGGCCGTACAGGCCGTTCACCGAGGTCACGAGGATCACACGGCCGTACTTCTGCTTGCGCATGTGCGGCCACGCGGCGTGGGTCACCGCGTACGTGCCCTGGAGGTGCGTGTTGAGCACGGCGTTCCACTTGGTCTTGTCCATCTTCACGAACGAGGTGTCGCGGAGGATACCGGCGTTGTTGACGACGATGTCGACGCGGCCGTAGTTCTCAATGGCAGTGGCGACGACCTTCTCACCGTCGGTGACCGAGTCGTAGTTGCCGACGGCCTCACCGCCGCTGGCCTTGATCTCAGCGACGACCTTGTCGGCAGCAGCCTTCGCGAAGTCGTTCACGACACTGTTGACATCAGTAAAGACAACAGTGAGCCTCCACGCTACCGACAAATGCGAATGCGGTTGCCAAAATGGACTCACACTTTAGCGCCACGCGAGGCGAAAAGCAGCGCGTACGCGCGTCCGAGGCCGGCGCCAGCGCCAGTGATGATAGCAACACGTCCGTCGTATCGAAGAGCCATGGTGGTTGGGGAAGGGTGCAGCGAGTGAGACGTCGAGGGGATTTCCGGTTGTGGTGTCCTGAAGAGAATGAGCCGTCCGACGTCGGGATCAGGAGTTGAGCGATTCCGGTCACTTGGCCCGTCCTCTTCGTCATCACTCCAGGTTCGAGCGTGCAGGACGATACATTAGAAATTTACATTGTATGTATTTATACAGGCAAGTTGTCAAAAAAATATCGTGTTAGGAACAGATAGGAAGGTGTTTACAAGGCTGGTATTATTTTCCACGTTCGATTGAAGTTCGACAGCCCCTCCTCGATTCTGTTTTACGCATCGGTTTACGCACACATCTCGGCGGACGACCTTCAAGCAACCTTCATTAGTTACAAAATGTTGCGCGAGGTAAATCCTGTCATAATGTATCTCGTTGACAACCTTTGATAAAGCATGAGGGTGCTCTATTCGGGTCGACTGCCATTCTGTTGGCTGTGTGCTGTGCCGGTTGGTGGTTGGTGCATGAAGCGAAACATCATTGCAGTCAAGGTAGCAAGTTGACGGACCCGTGACCATGGACGCCAACGCCGTTGCCAGCTTCCAGAAGAAGGTGGTGCAGCACCCAGAGGTATGAATCAATAGCCCAAGCTCTGGAGCGTCCATCGTGATGTCGCGCGCCTGCTGGATCCCCCTGAAAGCGACGCTAATTGCATCGCAATGTCAACCACGTGCTGATCATGCGCTTTGACATGTAGGTGTTTTTCACGCCATCGGAGGAGATCGCGAGCGAGATCAAGACCTTCACGAAGCATGTCTTCGACCACTGCACCAAGTTCGTGAGCCGCAGCGCCGCCACGCCGCTGGACCAGCTGTACATCGACGGCTTCGACGCCGACCAGATCTGGGAGCAGCTCCGTCTCCAGAATGCGCCGCTGCTGGAAGAGCTCAGCAAGCGCATCCGCGGTTTCCAGAAGAAGCCCGAGCAAATCCGATTGTTTCCTACTGAGAAGGATGAGGAGGACGAGGAAGAGGAGGAAGAGGAGGCGAGTGAGGAGGAGAAGGACGTCCTGAGCGAGGAGGAGGAGCAGGACGACGACGAGGAAGAGGAGGAGGAGGAGGAAGAAGTCGAAGGCGAGGATGATGCGGACAGCGACGATGAAGAAGACGAAGAGGAGAATCCAAAGAAGAAGAATGCTGCGGACTCGAAGAAGAGCAAGAAGGCGAAGAAGGCGCGTGATGTGGCGGAAGACGGCTTCTTCGATTGGGACGAGATGGACAGGATCGCCGAGGAGGAAGAGATGGACGAAGATGACGACGACGACATGGGCCTCGATGAGGGCGACGACGATGACGACGAGGAGCGCGATGGCGACGATGACGAAGAGGAGGACAACAGCGAGGACGACGACATGGAGGACGACGACCTCGACGACGATGCGGCCGCGAACATGAAGTACGACGACTTTTTCGACGAGCCGGACGTGAAGGTCAAGTCCAAGCGTCGCGGTGCCGATGACGAAGAGGAGGAGGATGACGATGAGGAGGATGAAGAAGATGACGAGGAGGAGGACGACGAGGAAGAGGAAGCTGGTGGCAACGACGACGATGAAGAGGAGTACCCGACGATCAACCGCGCCGCCGCTGAGGAGGAGGACGTCGACGAGGATGACCTCGCCGAGCGTGGTATCATGTCGTCGCACCAGCGCCAGCGCCAGCGACTAAAGCAGGAGATCAAGCAGCTCGAAGAAGAGGCACTGGCTGAGAAGCCGTGGGCCCTCAAGGGCGAGGTCAAGTCTGCTGCTCGTCCTGAAAACAGTTTGCTCGAGGCCGTCCTGGACTACGACCGTCCGGTCAAGGTCGCCCCAGTGATCACTGTGGAGGTGTCCGTCGCGCTGGAGGACATGATCAAGAAGCGCATTCTGGAAGACGAATTCGACGATGTGATCCGCAAGTTCGCGGCCAACGAAGAGGACGACAAAAAGAAGCTCGTAGACGTGTCCATGGAGAAGTCCAAGGAGGGTCTCGGCGAGATCTACGAGAAGGAGTACATGAAGACGGCCATGGGCTTTGAGGCCGACGACGAGTCCAAGCAGGACCAGGAGGAGATTGAAGTCATGTTCAAGAACCTGTGCTGGAAGCTCGACGCGCTGTCGAACTACCAGTTCACGCCAAAGCCGATGGTCAAGGAGCTGCAGGTCAAGCCGTCCGTGCCAGCCATCGCCATGGAGGAAGTCGTGCCGATCAGCGTCAGCGACGCCAACCTGAAGGCGCCAGAGGAGATCTTCCAGAAGAAGCGCAAGCGTGGAGAGGCTGTGCTGCAGTCGAAGGAGGAGATGACACAGGACGAGCGCAAGGCGCAGCGCAACGCCAAGAAACGTGTGCGCCGAAAAGAGAAGCAGCAACAGGCGGCCGACGAGCGCCTCGTGGCCAAGATCAACCCTGGCTTGGGCAACAAGTACGAGAAGAAGAAAATGCTCGAGAGCATCGCCAACGACCGCAACATCACCAAGGGCAAGGAGATCGAAGGCTCCACGAAGCAGTTCTCCAACTCCAAGGAGTTCTTCTCTCGCTTACAGGTACGTGCATTCACCCCAGTGCCACTAGGTACGACAAGCCATGATGATTCCATTGCTGACGCTTGTTTATTCTCAGGAGGAAGTCCAGGGCGCCATCCGAAAGAAGACGGGCGAGGCCAAGGGCGACCAGAACTAACCCACGCGCCGGCGGCTGCACCCACCACCCATCTTGGTAAAGATGATGATCCGCGCGACGAGTCACAGACACGTCGAGCAGTGCGACGCGCGACCCTAAATTTTATAGCAATAGAAGTCTGTTTCCATGCGTCGGCCGCATCTGCGTCGGCGATTCTTCCATTTTCCCCACTGGCAAGAGCAGCCTGCCCGGTTTGTTTGGTGAGAAAGGGAGCTTGCCAACTCAAAGTGGATGCGACAAGTCCATGCAAATTCAGGTGAAACTAACTCTGATTTGTCAAAAGCCGGTATGTCCACAGATGGATTTGACTAGGCTTCTACTACCTTCCAATGGCATCTGACACAGAAGTGGGTGGATTGTCTCCTGTCAAAGTTGAAGTGGGACGAAAGATTCGAACGCACTCGTTGCCAGCAGCTCCCTTTGCACCGGGTGCGTGTCGCGTGCCACCCACGACACGAAGCGGCCGTCGTCACCCCTCTTCACTTCGGTCTTGTCACTTGAGATCTTGCGCTTCAACGCCCACAACTCGACCCAGCACCCACCCACCGTCGCCATGCAGGTCGCCACCAACAAGCCCTTCCACCGCAAGGCGCTGGAGCCGGACTTTGAGCCGACGAACGACAACCAGCCGCGTGCCGCTGGCGACGGCAACTACGCGGCGTACGTGGACGGCGACGCCGAGCCGCTGTACGGCCACCCGCTCATGTGCGCGAGCGTGCCGACCGAGACCTTCCCGCGGCGGTCGGTGCCGGCACGCGTCGCCCACCAGCTCATCAAGGACGAGCTGTCACTCGACGGCAACCCCAAGATGAACGTACGTATCCATTGCTGACGGATGTAGTCCCAGTGTGAGTTTAACATTACTGATGTTTGCGCTGCAGTTGGCGTCGTTTGTGACGACCTACATGGAACCTGAGGCTGAGGACCTCATGGTCGAGGGGCTACGCAAGAACTACATCGACTTGGACCAGTACCCGCAGACCGCCGAGATCCACAACCGCTGCGTGCAGATGCTCGCCAACTTGTACCACGCGCCGCTGCAGCCAGGGGAGCAGGCCACGGGCACGGGCTGCATTGGCTCGTCCGAAGCCATCATGCTCGCCGGCTTGGCGATGAAGCGCAAGTGGAAGGACCGCCGCAAGGCGCAGGGCCTGTCGTACGAGAACCCGAACATGGTGTTTGGCTCGAACGTCCAGGTGTGCTGGCACAAGATGTGCAAGTACTTTGAGATCGAGATCCGTGAGGCCGACGTGTCGCCTGACTGTCTCGTGCTCACGGCGGAGCGTGCCAAGCCACTGATCGACGAGAACACGATCGGCGTGAGCGCGATCCTGGGCAGCACGTTCAATGGCGAGTACGAGGACGTCAAGGCGATCCACGATATGGTCGTAGAGGTCAACGAGGCAAACGGCTGGGAAGTCCCGATCCACGTGGACGCTGCGAGCGGCGGCTTCATCGCCCCGTTCATCAACCCAGAGCTCGAGTGGGACTTCCGCCTTCCTAACGTCAAGTCCATCAACGTCAGTGGCCACAAGTTCGGCCTCGTGTATGCTGGCATGGGCTGGGCGATCTGGCGGGAGCGTGCTGATCTCCCGGACGATCTCGTATTCCACGTGAACTACTTGGGCGGCGACCAGCAGTCGTTCACGCTCAACTTCTCCAAGGGTGCTGGCAACGTCGTCGCGCAGTACTACAACATCATGCGGTTCGGCTTCGACGGCTACAAGAAGATCATGGAGGCCAGTATGGAAAACGCCGAGTACTTGCGCAGTGCTCTTCTGGCTACCGGTCGCTTCCGCATCGTCGACAAGCAGCACATGCCGCTCGTGGCGTTCACGCTCAACGACTCAAGCCGCTTCACGTGCTTCGACATCCAGGACAAACTCAAGGGCCGCGGCTGGATCGTGCCGGCGTACACGTGCTCGCGCGGCGCCGAGTCGCTCGTGATCATGCGCGTGGTCGTGAAGCAGAATTTTTCGTACAACATGGCCAACATGCTCGTGAACGACATCCTCAAGGCCATCGAGTACCTCGAGAAGCACTACGTGCTCGTGGAGACGGCCATGTCGTCGCCCAAGGCCAAGAAGCTGCACTTTGCCGACGTCGTGCACTCGCTCCAGGCCAACCTCAAGCACCAGAAGTCGGGACTCACGACCCACGGCGTGTGCTAACCGCCCCGTGTCGAATCCCAGTGTGTATGTCGAGTTTCCCCCTTTGCATAGTCTCGATCTCGTACTTCGTAATCTGATTGATGTCGTTACTTTTTCGCTACGCTGCTGTTCTCTCGCGTTGTACATCAATTGAGCAAGTGCCGTTGATGTCGTTACGCTGTCGAGACTCTGACGTCCTCAAAGACCGGCTAGAAGTTGTTCAGCTCGGCTTGTGGCGGAGGAGGGGGCAGCATCATCACTGTATCGCCCGAGTGTCTTGACTGCTTAGGCTTGTCAGCCATGGGAGCACTGTCGTCTAGCCACACACGCTCGATGAACTGGCTCGGTGTGCTCTTCGCCGTCATGGGCTCCCACTTGAGACAGACGGCATAGGCGCGCTGCGTCGTGTAGCCCCCGAAAAACTGCTTCTTGACCTTAGAAGGGATCGAGATTTGGCCAGAATCACGGCGGAAGCCTGGTTGTGGGCATGACGCCGTCCAGGCATCTCTCGCCTGCATGTCGTTGAACTGGACGGCGCTGAGAAACGTTGTGGACGCGCTGTCCACTTCACGCAGCATCAGTACGATGTACTCGACACACAAGATCGTCCAAGGGGCGGTGCCGTAGTCCTTGGAGTGGGGGTCGCCGTCGCGGTCGTACCCGGGACCCAGTGAGCGGCACTGGTTCGTGATCTCGTCCACAGAGACCTTGGAGTTCGCGGCCTCGAGCACAATCAAGTCGGAGATCACTCGCAAGCGTGGCAACCGCGTCCAGTGAGCGGTCTTGGATGAGTACATCGCCACCGCGTTTAGAGTCCACCCACGCTGGCTGAGGGGATCAAAATCGTCTCCGATCTCAGGCTGCAGGATCGCAATCGTTCCCGAAGTGTCGAGAGCCTGGCGCTCGGCGTACACGATGCGATATGGCGCGTCGTCTCCTTGTGATTCTTTCACACAAAACGCCGCTGCGTTCGGTACTATGTCCGCTGGCTTGACGGCAATGGAGACCAGTCGCCTGCCATCGTCAACGGCCTCGAAGCACTTGGCGTGCGGAGGAGCGTAGCTGTACGCCTTGAAGGACAACGCCAGCGTCCAGCCTGGCTGATCACGGTATCCGTTAGCATCAACCACCGATGCAAACGGACTGAACGACTCACGCACGTGGATGGTGCGGTCGGGTTGCGCCAAGTACCACACAGCGCGCGTGTGGGCACGCGTGACGACCTCGTGGATCCTCTTGCCGTCGGCTTGTAACGACTCGATCGAATACTTGAGCGCGTTGCAGTTGGTCACGAGCGGCACGACTGCCATGTAAAATACGAGAAGCTGTACTTGCACACCGCCATTGGCTCGATCTTGAGTCCCAAACTTGGCTCCAAACAAGTCGTTCTCGTCTTTCAGGATGGTCTCCAGCTCGGAAAACAGTGCCGCGACGTTGAAATCGTCGCACTTGGCGGCCATTTGGTCTCGTGTGAGGTTGCCGTGCGCGTACTGCTCGGCAGCGCGTTGAATGTACGCGAACTTGTCCTTCATGGTCGTGACGTCGGTCATTTTCATCTCGGCGACAACCTTTACAGGGATATCGGAGATCGAATTGAGGATCTGGTCGATGCCCGTGATGACGGCGTCGACCTTGTCGCTCACATGCTGCACTGCGGTCTCGATGGCCGCCATTTCGCGGTCGAACCGTGAGTGGAGCTGGTTCAATGCCGCCAGCACGGGATCTTGGCGCTTCCCACTGCCACCAAACACCGCAAACACAGATGCAGCGACCGAAAACGCGATACCAGCAAAGCCGAACGCCCCTGGCAGAGTGGCGACCGCGTCGCCGATACCCTTGAGCATGCGCGACGTGTCCTTCGACGCCGCCGAGTAGATCGCGAGCTGAATGCCATCGGTGGCGGCCTTGACGTTGGACAAGACATTGGCTTTGGCGCTGTCGGAGGCCTCTGCCATGGTCTCCACAGCTGAGTTGGCAGCCGTGGTTTTGAGGACCAGGGCCCTTGTGTGGTGTTCTTGACTGACGGCTCCGGAGACGAAGCCTGCAGCGGCAAGGGATATGATGACGACGATACGTGGCAGACTTGAGCGCTTCATGGCGGCGGGGGTCGTAGCGATGGCGGTGGTGATCGTAGGCAGCGGCAAAAGCGCGAGTGATCTTGAGGCTTCTGTGCTGAACGCACCAGTCATTACTCATGATGCGGCATCACGAAGGTGTCAAGGTCGCCGCCCGTCCGTCCGTGAGCTCACGTGAAAGTTCGTGGAACACTGGCTCGCACGCATGCAGTATCCTGCTGATACGCCACCGCGCTCATCAATCATTGTGTCCAAACGTCAGTCAGTGGGTCTTCGATTCCGCCAGAGACTCATGGAGCTCGCCGTGGCTGCTCGTTGTGTGACGAGTTGATTGCTGGGACGAATGACATAGTGTAGCCATGTTGTTCTTAACCGCCAGTCTGTATACGAACCGTGTATCGGATACAAAACGCGCCAAATTTCCAACGCACTTGGCTCGAATTTCCCGCCACTGGCGGTAGGACCATCCGAGCCAACCAATCACGAACCGCACCCGACCCAGGTTCATGAGACAGTCAGGCCCATCACTCCAACCCATACCCATATTCATACGAACACCAAGTTTATTCAAACCCACGGTTTTGCTGCATGGGTTCGACTCGACCCGACCCGTGCCGTACCACCGACCCTGCCTTGGGCGCATCCCGTCTGGCGAGGAGCTGATCTTATGTGGGTCGGGTGGGCTGCGTGCGACTCGACTGGTTCTGCTGCTGCGGCTTGCAGCGAGTGTGTCCGTGGGCTCCGCTTTCGCTCGCGCCATTCTGCCATTTGCAGCGCCGGTGTTGAAGCCAAGCTATCCGCACCCCCGCCCCTGCTCTCGCACCCGCCCGCTCTCTTCAGCTCAATCAATCCATCCATCAATCATGAAGTACCTCGCAGTCACGGGCGGCACGGTCAGCGGCCTGGGCAAGGGCATCACCATCAGCAGCATCGGCGTCATGCTCAAGGCCTGCGGCCTGCGCGTCACGTCCATCAAGATCGACCCGTACCTCAACTGCGACGCCGGCACCATGTCGCCGTTTGAACACGGCGAGGTGTTCGTGCTGGACGACGGCGGCGAGGGCGACCTCGACCTGGGCAACTACGAGCGCTTCCTGGGCGTGACGCTCACGCGCGACCACAACATCACCACGGGCAAGGTCTACTCGCAGGTGCTCGAGAAGGAGCGCCGCGGTGACTACCTGGGCAAGACTGTCCAGGTCGTGCCGCACGTGACCGACGGCATCCAGGAGTGGATCGAACGCGTCGCGCAGGTGCCGGTGGATGGCGGCGACCAGGTCGCCGACGTGTGTCTCATCGAAGTGGGCGGCACGGTCGGCGACATCGAGAGCATGATCTTCCTCGAGGCGCTGCGCCAGTTCCAGTTCCGCGTGGGCGTCGAGAACTTCTGCCTCGTGCACGTGTCGCTCGTGCCCGTGCTGGGCTCGGTCGGCGAGCAGAAGACCAAGCCGACGCAGCACGCCATCAAGGAGCTGCGCAGTGCCGGTCTGTCGCCCGATGTGATCATCTGCCGCGCGAGCTCGGAGCTCGAGCCGTCCACCAAGTCCAAGATCGGCATGTTCTGCCAGGTCTCGGCCAACCACGTGCTGTCGGTCCACGACGTGAGCAACATCTACCACGTGCCGCTTCTGCTGGCCAAGCAGGGCGCCGCCAGCATCTTGCTGTCGCGCCTGCAGCTCATGAACCGCTTCCGCGAGCCAGACCTCGTCCAGTGGACGGCCATGGCCCACCGCGTGGACACGTTCACGGAGACGTGCCGCATTGCCCTTGTGGGCAAGTACACGGGTCTCCAGGACTCGTACCTGAGTGTGATCAAGGCGCTCAAGCACGCGACCATGAAGTGCGACCACGACCTCGTGATCGAGTGGATCGAGGCCTCGGACCTCGAGGACGAGATGAAGGACAAGGACGCCGACCGCCACAACGCCGCGTGGACCAAGCTGCGCTCGTGCGACGGCATCGTCGTGCCTGGCGGCTTTGGCGACCGTGGTGTTGACGGCAAGGTGCTCACAGCCAAGTACGCGCGTGAGAACAAGGTGCCGTACCTGGGTATCTGCCTCGGCATGCAGGTCGCCGTGATCGAGTACGCTCGCCACGTTGTTGGCTGGAGCGACGCCACGAGTGAGGAGTTTGACCCGAACTCGGCCCACAAGGTCGTGGTGTTCATGCCGGAGATCAACCCAGACGTCATGGGCGGCACCATGCGCTGCGGCGCCCGTGAGACCGTGCTCCACGAGAAGACCGAGCCAGCGAAGCGCTCGCTGGCGTCGTACCTGTACGGCAAGGACCAGAAGATCATGGAGCGCCACCGCCACCGCTACGAGGTGAACCCGGACTTCGTCGAGACGATCCGCGAGGCCGGCCTCAACTTTGTGGGCACGGACACCAAGAACGTGCGCATGCAGATCGTGGAGCTCGACCGTGACGTGCACCCGTTCTACTTCGCGTCGCAGTACCACCCCGAGTTCAAGTCGCACCCGAACGACCCGTCGCCGCCGTTCTACGGTCTCATCCTCGCCGCCACGGGCAAGCTGAACGAGTTCATGGCCGAGTGCGAAGCCAAGGGCAAGTAAATCCATCTATCCATCCAGCAAGACCAACCAACCGACACACAGAGACCGACAAGGCAGGAGAGAGACACACTCGCGTGCAGTAGAGAGTAACCCCCGACTGTCACGAGATATAAAAGAGTGCATGAGAGATGAGTTGTTGTTGCGCTGATACCGATCGGATCAAAAGCCAACAAGACGAATCTCTCTCACTCGCTCGCGGACGCGGACGGTCACCGACTCGCCCTCCCCACGCCCAGGCTCTCTCGCACTCGTCTTGCCTCGCGCGTCCACAGACGACTGTACCATAGCTAAGTTATTCCATACACACCGCAACCTATTTATCACCATCAATCGATTCAGCATTTTTGGATTCTCTTGGCTTCAGCAGCAGATCACTGAATGCTCTAAGGTTGCAGCAGGCTCTTGTGCTCGGCTTCCTTGGCGACCTTCTCCTCCTCGAGCGTCTGCTTGGCCAGTTGGTATCGCTCGTCGATCTTGCCGCTGGGCATCGAGTCCGCGTACGCTCGGCCGGTGAACTGGGGTGTTTCCTCGGCCATCTTGGCGTACTTGAGGATCGCCTCGCGAGGATCTTCGTCGCGGAACGAATCGGCCTTGATGTGGTGGCTCATGAAGTACTGCGTGAACGAGGACGTGCCGCTAATGCGGCCGCCCATACCTGGTCCCGTGAGGGGCTTCTCCGGCGCCTTGGACTTCTTCGGGTCGGCACGGGTCTTCTCGTACTTGCGCTTGTGCGATGTTTCGCTGCGATACATTGGCAGCGCGTGAGGATTGTGGATCTCGCCCACGCCGTCCACACGCACGCCGTAGTCCACGCTCGCGACCTTGCTCTTCTTCATCGTCGCGCTCAAGAGAACACCTCGCTGGCTCATGTGTGGATCATACAGCACACGACACGTGCTGTTGGACGTGCCCACGAAAATCTGGTTGATGCCGTGGTGCCACTCGACGCAGACAGCACTCTCGTCGGGCTCCATGTTCACACTGGCGATCGGCGAGACGAGACCCGGCGTGTGCACATCCAGGAAGTGGACCTGGCCAGTTTGCTGCTTGCCCTTGCGCACGCATGTTCCCACGGCGAGACTGGTTCCCGAGTTGTTAAACGCCACGTTGCACGTTCCAAACACGCCCTCGATATCGGAGAAGACCTTCAAAGGCTTCTGGGTCTTGCGGATATCCCAGAGCTTGACGGTGTCGTCGGAGCATGCGCGAGACGCGATCATCCTGCCGTCAGGCGAGAAGCGCACGGATGAGATGCCCAAATCACCACCGCCTTCTGCGTGGGCATCACGAATCAAGAGCGACGGTCCTGCGTAGGCCTTGCGAGGATCGATGCACTGGATCTGGCCGTCCATCGTACCACACGCAACCAGCGCGCCGTCGAGACTGTAGCGGCAGGTCGTCACGCCACAGCGCTTGCCCTTCTTGCTCTTGATCTTCAGCACAGTCGTGTTAGTCAGCTTTCCCAGCGACTGCTTGCCCTCCAGGTTCCACACGCGCACGGTGCCATCCAGCGAACTCGAGATCATCGTGTCACGCAACGTCGGACTCCACGCCGCGCCGGTGACGGTGTGCGTGTGGCCAGTCGTCTTGGCCATCTCCACGACGTACATGTCACCCTTCGCGAACTGCAGCTCCTCCACGCCTTCTCGTGTGATCACCTTTGGCTGGCAGCCTCCCGTCGCAACCAGAAGACGATCCCCCGATGGACTGTAGCTCAGCGCCACGATAGGATGGCCTTCATCCGGCTCAACGTCACGGAACGGGCGAATGTGGCGCGCCATGCCGGCGAAGTCCCACAGCTTAACGTGGTAGTCGAAGGAGCCCGTCGCGACACGAGCCCCAGGCGTGTCGACAGCGATACACGACACCAGCTTGCCGTGGGCCGACAGCTTCACGTCGTGCTGCATGGGGATATTGTACCGAGACGCGACGTCGTCCTTTGCATCTTCGCCTTCGTCGTTGTCTTCGTCACTCTCTTCGTCGTCTTCCACATCGTCGTCCTGGGCCTTTTCCGCTGGCTCGTCATCTCTCTCATCCGCCTTCTCCGCTTCCTTCGTCGCTGCCGGCGCCATCATCGCCGCAGTCATGGCGGCGATCTCGTCTTGACGCTATGCCATGAACACGCAAGAGTCACAGTTAGAGAGAAACGCATGTTAATGCAACGTCACATTTCGTACCTTTTTGCGAGCAGCTTCCATCGCGGCAGCAGCTCCTGGAACCAGCAGAAATTCCGTCGCATCGACGAGATGCGACGTCTTCACCGAGCCAAAGCCCTGCGGGAGTGCTCTTTTCACGTCTTCGTCGTCCAGCGTCGCTTCCACGGCCGCGCGGTCGCTGAGGTTTCGAATTTCGAGGTCTAGAACCTGGTATTTACGCGAGCTTTCGCCAAATTCCAGCGTATCCCCGGCTACAAAACACACCACAGAGCGTCAGATTCACAAAGCTTCCTGTATCAGACCCGCAGGCACCATGATGGCAACGCACCTTTGAGCACACGCGGCTTCATGGGTTCAATCTCCTTGCCATTGAGAAACGTTCCCTGGGCCGAATCCAAGTCCATGACCACAACGTCGCCGTCGCGGTTGTGGGCGATGATGGCGTGCTGGCGGGAGATGGAGGGGTGGTGCAGCGTGTAGTCGCACACGTCGGCGTTGCGACCGAAGAGGATGCAGGCCTTCTCGCCAATGTGCACATTTTCCAAGAACACGTTGTCTTTGAGCACCTCTAACTTGGCATCACGACGTCTCCGCGACGGGAGCGCGGCCCTGTTCAAGAGTAGAACACGTCAGCTATCCATTGATCTAGTGTGTGGTCGACAGAGCGCTCTGTATGCATCGCTAGAGACGCGCTCAACCAGCATATTCACGTACCATGTCGGTGTCTTGAACGGCGCCATCTTGTCTTGTTTGTCCAGCGAAATATGGTCCACATCACAAATTTGTGACCGTCTCAAATGTGACACCCAATTGGTTTTGTGTGTCTGTATCTGATACAAACTGGTTACTGCCTCGTAACCCGGTTGCTAACTGGCATGAGTGCTTGTCGCTGCTGGAAACGTGGCAGAATCCCAAAAGCTCAGATCAGCATCATGGCCAAGGGGACGACAATGGCGGCGTCGGCCGTGGGCCGCGAGAAGCGCGCCACGCGCATCGACAAGGACCTGAAGACAGTGCGCCAGCAAGGCCGCCTGCTGTCGCTTCTGTACGACATCATGTGGAGCTACCGGTACTTCCCGTTCCTGGCGGCGGCGCTGCTGCTGGCCGAAGCCGTGCTCGGCTACATCATCATCCAGCGCGTGCCCTGTACGTCAGCACCATCATACAGAGTCCACGAGTGCGAAGACTGACAGTGTTGCTGTGGTGGTGATCATGCAGACACGGAGATCGACTGGCAGGCTTACATGCAGCAGGTGTCGCAGTTCAAGGCCGGTGAGCGCGATTACATCAAGATGTACGGCGGCACGGGCCCGCTCGTGTACCCGGCGGGCTTCCTGTACGTGTATTCTGTGCTCCACACAGTGACCAACGGCGGCGAGAACATCCGTCTTGGTGCGTTGTCATCTCCTTGATCTGTCTGTTTGTTGTTTGGGGAGCTGAACTCATCATGAACGTACTTTCTCACGCTTGTCCGAACAGCTCAATACATCTTCCTGGGCTTCTACCTGATCACGATCGGCACAGTGCTGGCGATTTACTACCGCGCGCGTGTGCTGCCGCCATGGGCCGCCGTGTTCCTGTGTATCTCCAAGCGTCTCCACTCGATCTACATGCTGCGTCTCTTCAACGACGGCATCGCCATGATGCTGCTCTACATCGCTGTGTACCTCTTCGCGCGCCAGAAGTGGCGCATGGGCTGCGCGATCTTCAGCTTCGCCGTGTCCATCAAGATGAACGTGCTGCTGTTCGCGCCGGCGCTGTTTTTCCTGCTTCTCCAGTCGTGTGGTCTGCTGCGTACAGCGTACTACCTTGGCATTTGTGCGACCATCCAGATCGTGCTGGGACTGCCGTTCCTGCGCCACAACTGGTTCAACTACCTCACCAAGGCCTTTGAGCTCAGCCGCGTGTTCACGTACAAGTGGACGGTCAACTGGAAGTTCCTAGACGAAGAGACATTCGTGTCTAAGTCGCTTGCGCTCGGTTTGCTGGCGTGCCACGTGCTGTTCCTCGTGCTGTTCTTGGACAAGCATTTCAACATCGTGGGCACGTTCCGCGCCGTACTACTCAAGCCGTTTGCCATGTACGAGCCGTTCCCGATCCGCGCCGAGGTCGTGGTCACGTCGCTCTTCGCCATCAACTACGTGGGCATCGTGTTCGCGCGCACGCTGCACTACCAGTTCTACGTGTGGTTCTTCCCGACGCTGCCGTACTTGCTCTGGAAGACCAACATGCCCGTGCTGTTCAAGATCAAGTCGTTCTGCGTGATCGAGTACGCGTTCAACACGTTCCCGGCCTCCGCCGCGAGCTCGCTGGCGCTGCAGCTCGCGAACGTGTTCATGCTCATCACGCTCTACTTCACGGACGAAAACCACGCGTACGTGCCGTACCTGGACGCCGACGCACGCCAGAAGCTCATCGAGTACGTCAACGAAGACACGTTTGACGGCCCGCGTCAGCTCGCGATGTACTACGGCAGCGTCACGGAAGACTTGGCCCACGGCGCGTTCGCGGCGTCGATCGACGAGCGAGAGATCATCCTGAGTCTGCCCAAGATGAAGCTCACACTGGGCATCGGCTTCGGCAGCAGCGCGCCCGTGACGAGCGAAGGCTACGGCCGCGCCGTGCTCACGGGCATGGTGGACGAGGCCATGGGCGGCGTGGCGGCGGGCGAGACCATGGCGCAGGTCGTGAGCCGCGAGTGGTACAAGGACAAGGCCGAGAAGGAGCTGGCAGCTGAGGCCGAGCGCAAGGCCAAGGAGAAGGGCAACCTGCGTCAGCGTGCCACTGGCGGCGGCGCCATGCCGTAGAGAGCGAGTCAGCAACAGAAAAATGAAGCCATGTTGGCGATCCAAAACCTTTCATAAATGATAAACATCTCTAAAGTGATACGGCGTTGTAAATTTCGACCTTGCTTTTGAACTGTGAAAAAGAATAGTTCGGCTCGCCAATCAAGTGGCTCCTGGCAGCAGTCCATTGCGGAACTGGACCAGCGGAAGCAATTGGAAGCCACAGACCAAGAAGGAGGATGACGGTGGCGCTGGCGTTTGAGACGGACGACGGCTCGCGTGCTATCCAGACGCAGCTCGAGATCGAGGAGCTCAACGGCGTGCGCGACGCGGCCGTGGAGTTCGCGGCGTACTACGATCTGGACCGCACGATCCAGCAGCTCTTCGCGGGCGGCTTCACCAACATCGCGCTCCAGTTTCCCGACTCGCTGCTGCCCGACGCGCCGCGCGTGCAGAGTGAGCTGCAGCGTGGGCTGGAGGCGCAGGGCCGCATCATCGAGCGCATCTTCGTGCTGGGCGACACGTCGTACGGAAGCTGCTGCGTGGACGAAGTCGCGGCGCAGCATCTGACCGCCGACTGCATCGTCCACTACGGCCGCACGTGTCTGAGCACGACCTCGAAAGTGCCCGTGATCTACGTGTTCGGCAATGCGCCGCTGGACCAGCAGCTCTGTGTAGACGCGCTGTCGACCCACGTCGACCAGTGGGCGCCGGAGCTGCGCGTGATCGTGCTGTACGAGCCCAGCTACCACTACGCCAGTCGCGCCATCCACAGCGCACTGCAGACCAAGTACCCGGAGCGCCGCATCCTCTACGGCGACATGCGCACGTTCTTCGATCCTACGAACGCCGAGCACCAGGCGCAGATCGCGGCCGAGTCGGCCGTGAAGGACAGTGAGGCGTCTGCATCCTCCAGTGTGTTCATTGGCGGCCAGCAGATCCGACTGGGCGAGGACGACCCGCGCGAGATCACGAGCGAGTCGTACGCTTTGCTGTACGTGGGCGTCGAGTCACCGCACCTCACGAGCATCCTCATGCGCTTCAGCACGCTGCCATGCGTGTCGTTCAACCCGCAGACGATGGAGACGCGCACGGAAGGCGCCAGTGTGAACCGCGCGCTCATGAGGCGCTTTTTTCTGGTGCAGAAGGCGCGCGAGGCACAGATCATCGGCATCCTCATGGGCACGCTCGGCGTGTCCAAGTACCTGGATGTCGTCCACAGTCTCCAGCGGCTCATCAAGCAAAGCGGCCGCAAGTCGTACCTGTTCGTCGTGGGCAAAGTGAACGTGCCCAAGCTCGCCAACTACGCCGAGATCGACGCGTTCGTGCTGGTCGCGTGCCAGCAGAACTCGTTGATGGACTCGAAAGAGTACTTCAAGCCCATCGTCACGCCGTTCGAGCTGCAGCTCGCGCTCTCCGACAACGACGAGTGGAGTGGACAGTTCAAGACCGACTTCCGGGAGGTGCTGCCGCTTCTGGATGAGGCGTCGCAGGCGCTCGCTGAGAACGAGGACTGCAAGGAAGGAGACGACGACGAGGACAAACCCTTCTTCTCGCTGGTCTCGGGCACGTACGCCACGGCGGGGACGAGCCGCTACGCTGCGCACATGCAAGATGACGTGGACGACGATGAGGAGACCTCGACAGCTCTGCAGGTGAGGAACGAACGTGGTGAGCTGATCCAGTACCGCAGCGAAGCCGCCGACTTCCTCGCCACTCGTGAGTACCGAGGCCTCGAGGCACGCATCGGCGAGACGCCTGCGCACGCGGCTGTCATGGGCACCACGGGCATCGCAAGAGGCTACGCCCACGAGCAATAAACAACTAACGTATGAAATATATAGAAGACGAAAAACTCTCTCTCAAAAGCTGTACTCGGAGCTGCGCGTGATCATGTCCGTGTCTTCTTCGTCGGTCGTTTCGTGGTGGAGATCGTGTCGGAAATCGTCGAGGGACGAGCTGCAGCGCGCTAGGTAGCCCACCAAAGGGTTCGCTACCGAGGGTTCGGTTTGCTTCTCGGACGGTCGGGCGTCGTGCAGGCACACTTGCATGGCGTCCTTGGCTCGCTGCACAAGCTCCGGGTCGTCCGAGATCACAGACGACATGGAGACGCGCGGCGAGTCACTGTCGTACTCACCGTTGTCTTCGAGCAGCGGAGGTGATGACGGCCACGGGCTGAGCGAGAGGCTGCTGGGCGTACGCGAAACATCACTGAACGTTGGAGACGTGGCTTCGTCGTCGTCGTCTGTGAACATGAGCTGTTGTGGCTGCAACACACGCGAGTTACGCATGCGCTGGTTCTGCAGGAACTGCTGGACTGGCGTATGAGTCTTCTCCGGGGTCGCAACCATCACGAAGTGCAAATCGCTCGATGGTGTTGCTCGCTGTGTGGACGCACGCTGGCTCGTTCTCGCTTTTGTCTCGAACGGAGACTGCCACGTCACGCTCTTGCTTTTGGTCCGTCGAATCTGCAGAGGAGGCGACGACACGCAGAGCGATTCACCGCGATTCGGTGGGCTGAGGTGGCGTGTCGATGACTTTACGGCCCATGGTTGACGTTGGCCTTTCGCCTTCTTGATCTTGCGGCAAGCGAGGAGAGAATGGATGACACACACGACGATCGCCGGAATCGCGAGCAAGCCGAACGCGAGCAGTAGATCGTTCGGGTGATGGCGCTGCTCCACCACCGTTTCGACCGACGGCGAAATCGTGGTGTTGCCAGCGTCCGGGGCTTTCGTACCGTACTCTGTGCGTAAGGTGCCTTCAAGAGAGTAGTTAGCTACCAACATCGGAGCCTCTGCCGACACGCTGGGAACCTCGATGCTGTGTTCTCGCGAGCCAGCGAGACGGAGCATTTTCGTCCTCCCGGTGCCGTTGCCTCTCAGCTGGAAGTCTGGAACTAATGACTGCAGTGCGAGATCGCGCTGACAGCGTTCTCCCACTCGCCCTCGCGCATCCTCATTGTGTTGGTGTCGGCCTGTCGTCTTGTCTTGGCAACGGCAAATTAGAAATCGGGACTTGGATATTCGGGCTTTGCGTCTCCCAAATCAGAAAACCTATGGTCTCATTTGAACCGCAGGCTCTCAAAGTACGACAGGCGCTCGTCGAGGAACTGGATGAGCCCTTCCTTCTCATCTATGGTGGTCTTTAATTTGAGTATCGTCGTGCTAATGTGGTCGAAGAGTCAGCAAAGAGCAAAGAGTTCGTCAGGTTAAGCGAAGGGGGACTCACCGTAGCTGCGTGAGTTCACTGGGAGTTGCTGACGCCTCACTCGTAGAGGAGTTGGAGATAACAGAGCTTGAACGCGGTCTACCGACGGGAAGATCATCCTCCGTCTCCGTAGACGCATCTGTCACCTACGAGAAACCCTCAGAGATTAGATATCGTGACCCCACGAAACCAAACAGTGGATAGAGCGAGGTCGTACCTGGTGGTGCTTCTCCACGAATGCCGCGTCCTTTGGCTTGTCAAAAAGCGTCGTTGGACTGCCAGCAACAGACCAGACTTCTTCATCGTCATCGTCTGACAGCACTGAGGCGTCGGCACCTTCGACGACCGAGCCCAGTCGTGGCTCGTCCTGCTTCGTTCGCGGCGGATCTTCCTGAAGAATTGCTTGTGAGAACCACATATCGAGGCTGTTGAGATGCTTGAGCACAAGCCGCTGTGCCTGTTTCTCCGCTTTCTTCGTACTTGCCGCAGCCTTCTCCAGGCGAGAACCACCTGAGGCGCCATTGGCTTCGATCTGCTGCGCCTGCGCTACGGCCTGGACAAGTTCCTGCAGATCAGCGGCCTTCACTTCAAGTTCGCGAGCGAGCATCTCGTTGATAGCTTCCTCTTTCATCAGCTTCGCCTTCAATTGCGTGATTTCGTCTTTGGTGGCAGCCAGCTCCACGTGAACAGCCATCAACTGTTTGCTCTCGGGGGTCGTATGAGGCTCCACCCGTCCCTCAGCTCGAGCAGTCATCTCGTCAAGCTGCTCTTGTAGCTCTTGGATTCGCACGTGCATGTCGCTCATGAGGCCATTGTACTTTTCTTCCCAGTCGAGAGTATCGCTTTCTCCACAAACAGAACGCAGGCTGTTGTATCTGCTTTGCGTGTCTCGAAGTGTTTCTTCAAGTCGCTCCACGTCCTTGGCTGCCTGCTCCACTGCACTTGTCTGAGAATGCTCAAGTTCCACGACGCGAGCCTGAAGAACGCTAACTTCGGCTTGTAGTGACGCACACTCTGCTTGAGCCTTGGCAAATGATTCTTTCTGCGTCCAATACGCAAGCGCCAACGCTGAATACTTTGTAGCCGAGGCTTCCAGCTCGTTTGTCGCTTGTTCTTGGCACTTCTCCAGGTTAACAGCGATGGCATGATCCACAACATGTTGGGTGGTCATGGTGACGATCTCAGCTGTCAGCTGAGCAATCTGCGCTTGACTTGCGCTGAGTTCGTCGCGCAAGCAGCAAATCTCGGCGTTGTGGCTGCTCAAATCCATCGTGCGCTCGACAAACAAGGATGCAAATGCATTTTCCCTCGCCGCTAGATCAGCGATGGCCTTGGCTTCTGTCACGCGGGCTTTCACGAGCTCATCTTCGATCTTCGCGAGCAGAAGACTTTGATTCCAGAACTCTGTAGCCAGACCAGAATACCGCTCTTCCATACTGTCCAACGTCATCTGCGTTTCACGTCTTTCTTCGTCGACAACTTCGAGACGAGCGACAGCTTCCCTCTGCATATCAGCAGCAAACACCCACTGGTCCTCAAGCTCTCGAAGTCGCTCCCGCCCATCCACAGCGTTTCCCTCCAGCTCTTCAAACCTGAACGTCAAGGATTCCACCTCGGCCAACAATCTCAGCTCCTTCATCTTCAACACATCGTTCGCACTCGTCAGAGACGACACGCGATCGTCCAGCGACGCCTTCTCCCGCGTCAGAATCGACACCTCCGTGTCCAGCGCAAGCTTCTCCACGGTCAGACTCGCCACCTGCTCGTCCAGTGACGCCTTCTCCAAG
>JAADXN010000191.1:0-37113 GCA_023337875.1 Pythium apleroticum | reverse complement strand
CTTCGCTCAGCAAACGTCGCCTCATCGTCTTCTTTTGCGGTGTGTACAGAAGCAGCAGATGCAAGCGGGTCGTGGGTGTGTCGTGGTAGGTCTGAAGAGCGTGTGTGTCGAGTTTGGGGCCCCCCAAATGCGAAGTTCTACAGAAGCAGCAGATGCAAGCGGGTCGTGGGTGTGTCGTGGAAGGTTGCTGAGGTTTGAACCTTTATTTAGACAAAATGATTCTTGACAGTTTTGTTTTGGTATCCAGATGATGTTCCTACAATAATTTGGACAAAATTATTCTTAACAGCCTTGTTTTGGTTTCCAGATGATGCACTGATTTTGTAGTTCACATCAGCGAGGAAATCTTTTTTCACACGGCGTGATGCTCCAGGCTCCTGACGATCACGGCCCTTCCCAGCGACGGAAAACCCGGAGGACTGTAACCCACCCGCGATACTCGACCCACGTCCACCAGTACGAACCTGTGGAGGAAATCCCACACAGATCAACGTCATCATCACTCGCTCCGCTCTTGTCAAATCCCCTCCCCTCCCCTCCGTCCCCTCCTCCACCTCCGTCTCCCCTCCTCCGCCTCCTCTCTAGCGGAGTCAGCTTTGTGCTCTTTCCGTGGCTGCTGGGTCTTTGTGCATGGCGCTGTTTCTCCGTCGTTCACGAACGCCGCGCGTCTTTGTCGCCTCGTAATTTCAGCGGGGGAAGCGCCGTTATGACTGGGGGTGCTGAGACCCGGCTTAACCCTCGTTTTAACATCTCAAGTCCTTTTCGGTCCAATATTCCTCCAGCAAGAACGACCGACCGTCCACAACTATTCGAAACCACATACTTGGAATGAGTGAAAACGGAGTAGTACAGCGACCGTTTTGGCTGACACTGGCTTTCCCTCTTGATAAGGACCTTGAGGTTTGCCCAACCTGATGTGTCTGTTCTCATAGCCGGTGCCCGGCCTCACACAAGCCGACGCGCAGACTAACAAGACGCGCCGCCAAGTATCTCGCCCGAGTGGAAATCGTCTTCTCCCCTCCCCTCCTCTCCCCTCCCCCCGTGGCTGCCTCCGTGCCTCTCTCGGAGTTGCCACGGGTGCAGTAGACAATCCGCCGTGGCTGCTTCATCAATCACTCACCTCGATCCATCAAACACGAGCGGTATGCTGTTAGAGACGCGGCGCAAGCGAGCGCGCGGTGCGATGGGCGTGTTCCCAGCAGTGGAGATGGCGCGCGTGCGACGCTTGGGCAGAGGAGCTGCTAGCGGAGCGGAGTCTGCCGTGGAGGAGAGGAGAGCTGGCGTACCCGCCCCACACAGACCCGTGGCGACCGCCGTCGCACCCACAGCAACATCATTGATGTTGGCGTCACCGTCCGACTTGGGTCCTCCCGTGTCGTCCGCTCGTCCGCCGCCTCCACCATCAACAGGAGGTTCCTCCCCCGCCTCGTCCTCTAGCCTGTCTCGGAATCGTGCAGTGGACCGCCGCGTGCTGCTCTCACGCGCCAGTCGCATGCAGGCGCTCGTGCTCGACCGCCTCCGCTCTCTGGATCTGCGCCGCGACCGCCGCTGCGAGCTACTGGACGAGATCCTCCGTCTCAAGAAGGTCATGCAGGAGCTCCACGAGGAAGTGGACGCCACGACGCGCACGGTCGAGAGCATGGAGCGGCTCGTGCTGCATCTCACGCAGCTCTCGACAGAGAGTCCGACGCCGTCACGAACCACAGAAAACGTCCCACGACTCGAGGCGCTGCGTCGACTGGACGACACATTACGCAGTCAAGTGTGCCAACCACGAGCCACGAAGGAACGTAGGAGCGAAGACTACGACTCAGAGGCGCAGCGTCGGCTAGAGGATGACTCGTCCGGCGGCACTCCCCGCTGGGGATCATAATGGAAATATGCAGAATCAGATTCATGAAATGTCACGAATGGATGGTTAGAAACGATAGAAACGAGCGTCCCCTCGGATCTCGTTGCAAGTGAGAAGCTCACTTGACGAACATCCACAGCGACACCATGGCAACGACTCCGGCGGCGGCGGCGCCTGTCACGACGAAGAGCAGCCTCCACGCGCGTCGCGCTGGCTCCACGAGCGCCGTGTGGGGCTACGTGATCGTGCTCGTGGCGGCGCTGAGCTTTCTCGGCTCCATGTGCGTCTACACTTCCGTTCAGATTTCTATTTATCTGCATTCTCAAAATTCGACTTTTTGGGTCTCGCGCAGGTACACGATGTTTCTGTCGAAACTACCAGCACTGGTGCTGCCAGAGAGCGAGCCTACGAGCGGCTCGCTACTGCAGGCCATTGAAGACGACGTGTACTACTGCTTCCTGCTGCCGCTGACTGTCCCGGTATCCATCCTGGCGTTCTACGCCAACTGGGTCAGTCTCAAGTTCTTCCGGCATAACTAGACGCCATTCATGAAAACCACACTCTTGAGAACGAACAAAGCTGCGCTGTTTATATACACAGGCTATTACGATACAGCTGCACTGGCCGCGAGCGCTTGCTCCTGCGCCTGCTTCTCCTTCACCTTCCGCGCCAAGAACTTGAGAAAGGCGGCCTGCTTGGGGTTCTTCTTGAGGCTCTCGAGACTCCACTGCTGCGGCTGCTTGAGCGCCGTCTGGGACAGCTTGACGTACTTGTTGAACGCGTCGCTGTGCTCGGGGAAGCGCTCGACGAACGCTCCGATCTCGTGTGGAAACAGATTGAAGCCCACGACCACGCGCTTCACGCGAGGCGTCGACGCGTCCTGCGGGCCCACAGGCAGAGACCGCACGCGGTCGCTGAAATGCGGGTAGTCGCCGTCGCAGATGATGCCGCGCCGGTACTTGTACGGCACGTTTGTCCACCCAGACTCGGCCTTGCTGAGCTCCTCTAGTGCGTCTGTGGTGAGTTTGCTGTGGCGTGACACCGCGCGGGTCTTGTAGCCGTACTGCTTGTAGTGGTCGAGACCGCGGGCGTTGACGAAGAAGCCGCCGCCTTCCAGAGTGCGGACGTGGGTGGCGTCAGCGCTCGGGACCGTCACTCGGGCGTCCGCAAGCGGACTCACGTGCAGCGTGGCGCCGTAGATCGGAGGGAAGATGACGTTGGTCTCGTACCGCAGCATCTCGGCGTAGTCGAGGTGGTACTCGGTCTCGTCGTCGCAGTCGGACGCGATGACCCACACGGCCACGCCGTGGGCTCGGTCCCAATCCTCCCGGCGGATCACTTCCCCGCCCTGTGCCACGAGGAATTCCTGCACGGCGAGCCTCGCGAGAGCGCAGCGGTACTGCGCCTTGGCGTCCTTGTCCATCGCCGTTTCGTCCTGGCCTGCGACTTGTGCACGCAAGGCCTCCACGTCGTGCTGGTTGCCGAGCGACAGCTCGCTCGTGCGCACGAACACGCCCCAGACCTTGGCACGCACGGCACTCGCGTAGATCAGATCCGCCGTAGCTGCGCACACGGCGCCGTCCACAACATGCAGCGCGTCGCGCGTCGCCCGCGGCTGGCCCACGACCATCTTGCCGGGGCGGCCGCCACAGCCGCTGGGCGTGAAGCCGTCACTCCACGGCTGCAGTTGCAAGTGCGCCGGCGGCTCCAAGGAGCTGTCTGCATCAGCGACATGGTGGTCCACTAGCCAGCGCGGCAGCAGATCGCTGGGCGTCGCCATGGGCGTGCGACGCGTCTGGGCGTCGAAGCGTCGGTCGGACGAATGACGACGATGCAGTTGGTTAGTCAACCAGACACGCAAAATTGTGGAGGGAACGCCCTCAGCCAATCAAAACGCACCCACACGCCACATGGGTATCCAATTGGTTATAATTGGAACCTCCTATAAATAGTGTATCCTCCACGGTGCTCACCCCATGTCAACGTATAGCGGGTTTGAAAAACCTCGGAGAATACATACCGAAGCGACCCTTCACTGCTGGCTGGATAGTAGCTCCCACAGGAAAGGATCCGAATCTGGAAAATGCACGACATGGAAGCCACAACAGAGCCACCGCAACAGCCCGAAGACGAAGAGTATGCGGACGCCATGCTCGTGAAGGTGCTGGGCGAGGTGGCTGCGATCGAGGCGGAGATCGCGGCAGCGGAGGCGGCGGCCAGTGGAAGCGGGAGCGTCGACATCGACGAGATCCTGTCGGACGAACTGGCGACGAACGGCAGCGCACGCGGCGGCGTCATTCTCTTTGAGGACATTGCCGTGCTTGTTCCATCTTCCGAGACCGAGACGGCAGTCGCAAGGGCCCAGGAGAACCCCGTGGATCCTCTAGCAGACCCCTTCGAGCGGTGGGATCCGAGCGGCCTGCGCTTCCCCGGCGACGCCGCCGACATCGCAGCGATGGCCATGCGCCACAGGTCTCACCGCTACGGCCTCGACCACGCGAGCGGCCCTCCGCTATCGATCCTGCCCGCCATCGGCGCCTGCGTGCTGTTCTTCGTGCTGGCGTCGTGGAGCCAACTGCGCCGCTCTCGCCGACGAGCCATCGAGCACCACGACAACTGGATGCGCGACATGGACCTCATGGAGTCCGCCTACAGAGACCAAGCCGGGCCTGCAGGCTACTTGCTGTAGGAATTGCTGTGTGATGACCGTACATGTACTGTGGATGCTACTGAGTTGAAGCTGCCTTGATGGAAATCTACTAGTTTTGGGTAGGTGACCCACTCTATGAATTGATCGAATCCATAAATAAATCTTCTGTTTATGGAAGTACCATCAAAACCTCTGCAATATGATACTGAAACTCCACAAATTGCGCGCGAAAGGCCCGTGGAAGCCACCAGGTCACTTCATCACCCAGCGATATCCGACCCGACCTCTCGCCTTCTCCGTGCGATTGCGACGCCCACAGGAAGCTCCACGCACCACCACGCAGCGCATTCGAAAGCCTGAGATCTCTTCTTCACGATGGCGGCCAAGTTTTCCATGGTGAACACGTCGGGGCTGTTCGATTCGGCGGCGCACGTCGAGGCCTCGGACCGCATGCAGGGGGCCATGGAGGAGCTCAAGATCAAGAACGAGCGCCAGGAGCGCGCCAAGGCCGCTCAGAAGCAGCGCAGCGAGCAGCAGAGCAAGGAGCAGCAGCGCCGCATGCAGCGCGCCGTGGAGAACGCGCGCGCCAACGCCGCCGCGAGCGACGCGTCGTTCATTCGCGCGAAGAAGCCGAACGAGAACCAGCGCCGCGACGAGGACGACGACGACTACAACAGTGAGGACGGCGATAGTGATGACGACGAGTACTTGCTGAGCGGACTGGGCGGGGTCGGGCTCGGGGCGGTCGGCGGCGACCAGTACGACGCCGAGGACAGCGACGACGACGCGCTGCTGGAGGGATTGGACATGGACCCGGAGCTAGAGCGGTGAGGCTGGCACTAACGAACTAGCTCAGTGGCTGTGGGGGAGTGAGGCTAATTCAGAGGCCATGGTGTGTGTGTGTGTGATTTGATTAGCCTGCGCGCTGTGCGACTGGCGCAGCTCAAGAAGCAGTTTGAGACCAAGCAGGAGCTGCTGGCCAAGGGCCACGGCGAGTACCGCGAGATCTCGCAGGACGAGTTCCTGAAGCAGGTCACGACCAGTCCGTTCGTGCTCGTGCACTTCTACCACCGCGACTTTGAGCGCTGCAAGATCATGGACATGCACCTCTCGGCGCTGGCCAAGCGCCACATCGAGTGCAAGTTCCTCAAGATCAACGCCGAGAAGGCGCCGTTCTTCGTGGAGAAGCTCGCGGTGCGCGTGCTGCCCTCGGTCATCGGCTTCAAAGACGGCGTGGCGTTTCCCGAGCGGCTCATCGGCTTCGACGGACTCACGGCCGACGACGACGAAGAGGAAGAGGCCGAGGGCTTCGGCACGCGCGTCAACTACCGCGCCAAGTCGACCGACTCGTTCCCGACCATCGCGGTGCGTTGCGTGGGATCTTTGTTGGTGTGGGATTGCCAGGAAGGACGCGACGGACGGACTGACTTGATGTTTGTATGCAGCTCGCGCGGAAGCTGGTCAAGATCGGCGTCATCAACTACAACGACGCCGACGAAGATGAGGACGCATGAGTAGGCTAGCGGATTACGGTAGGTAGTGAACTAGGGGGGAGTGTCGGTGGTGTCCAGTGCTGAAGGCGCTGGTCCCACGGCGGCAGCTCTCCAGGTTGTATGATATGATACATGGCGTTCAGACCCTCGCCCTCGTCGCTCTCTATCGTCTGTCTACATTCGTCGCTTCGACGCCGAGGACCTCTCGGGTTTCTTCGGTGGCTGCTCACTCGACTCCGCCGTGTCCTTCCCAGGCTCGTACTTGGGCAGGGAGTCCGTGGACCACGCCGACGGCAACGCGTCCGACGTGAGCAGCGTCGGCGGCTCTTCTTCGGGCGCTCGCTCACCCTGCGGGCGGCTATGGCTGAGGCTGTGGCTGTGGCCGTCCAGCTTCTTCGTGGACGGCTGCCGCCCAAGACTCGACGCTTGGTCGCCCGACTTCTTCAGTGGCTGGTGGCTCGTCGAGCTCTTCACAGGCGATGGCGTCGGCTGCAAGAAGTTGAAACTCGACGTCGCCATGAGCAGCAAACTGTTGGCAGACGCCGACTCGCCCGCAGAGCCACGTTGGTTCACAGGCGACGGACGACTGGCGGGCATGGGCGCGTACGGCTGGATCCGCCGCTTGACCTTGAGCGGCGACGTCGCGCTCGTGAGCTGCGACGGCGGGGCGATCGGCGGCAGCTCCACGCCGAGCTGCTTCGTGAGCAGCTCCCGAGTGGTTGCCTCGCGATTGCCCTTCACAGGACTCAGCGCACTGCCACCAGTTCCACGATACACTGCGGCGACTTGCTGCTGGTACACCCGCATCTTCTCCAGCAGAAACGCCAGCACGCCTCGCGTGTCTTCGCTCGACAGCTCGTCCAGCGCGACTGGTGGCAGCATGGTCGCCAACTCCGCCATCGTCGTGGTCGTCTTGGCGGCCTGCGGCGACACCACACAAGCGCTGGCGTCGTCGTCGTGGAGCCGATTCGCACGAGGCGACTGGGTCGCCTCACTCAGCGAGCGACACAGAAACTGAATGATCTCGTCTTGCTGCGCGACCACAAACTGCTTCTCCTGCTGGAACACGGCGATCCACTGCTGCGCGTGCCGCAGACTCTCTTCCAGCGCTGCCACGCGCGCGTGGAGACGCTCGATCTCGTCCCGTTTCGCCAGCAGCTCGGCTTTCGCGGCCTGCGTCGCCGCCGCGTCCTCCTCGTCGCCGCCAGCGATCGGCGCCTGCTTCGGGAGCTCGCCGTTCTGCTTCTTGAGCTGGCCCAGGATCTTCTGGTAGTAGTGGTTCTTCTTCGCCATGGCCGTCTCGTTCTCCTCCAGCACCTTGTTCTTGACGCGCAAACGCTGGACCTCCTCCTCCACCGTGCGGAACCGCAGCAGCAGCTTCTCCGTCTCCTTGCTCTGGAACGACAGCTCCTCCATGAAGTGGTCGTTCTCCATCATCGTGCGCTTGGTCGTCGTGTTGAGCTGGTCGTCCGTGCGCAGCAGCAGCGCCTCTTTCGTCTCCTTCATGTGCGTCAGCATCTCCTTCTTCAGCCGGTCCTTCTCGAACATGGCCTTGAGCTCCAGCGCGTTCTTCTCGGCAGCAAACTGCGCCATCTTGGCCTCCAGTTGGGCTTGCAGATCGCTGACCATCGCCTCGATTTCCTTCTTCTGGGCTGAAAAAACATGAAGCTGCGCGAGCTCTTCACGCAGTCGCTCGACCTCCGCCGCGGACTTGGACAGCAGCGTTTCCGACTCGCTGTGGGCGTTCGCCATCGCAGCCTCGTGCTCTTCCTGGAGCCGCTCGATCGTCGCTCTCGCGTCGGCGAGGTCTCTTTCCAGGCCGTCGATGGTCGCGACGTGGCTGTCCATTTTCCCGTGGAAGTAGTGGTACATCTCGCTCGCCTCCTGCGCCTGTTTGGCCAGCGACTCCTTCAGAAACGTCGTCTCCTCCTTCATGCACTTGTTCTCAGCCTCCATGGCCGTCATCTGCTCATTCAGAAGCATCATGTCGAACGCCCGCTTCGTGTCGAGCTGGCTGATGGCACTCGTCACGGCCTGCGACAGAATGGCGTTCGTAATCGGCGCCGCGGCCGCCGGCGAAGTCTTCGAGCCATCGCCTGGGTCATCAGCTGTCGCTGCCACTGGCGGAGACGCGTTCGCATCGACGGCCTCCATGCTCACGGTCTCGTGGCTTGTCGATCTTCTCGGGGAAGGAAGAGCTGGGCAAGGACGACCGACTCGTCACAAGCCACTATTCTTAGCAGAACAGCGTGCGGACACCAAAGTCTCACCATCCTTCCTGGCAGCAGCAGAGCAGGCGCCTGAAGAAGAGCCACAGCGCCGACGGCTCGTCGTCGTCTACGTGGGCGTCCTTGCCAGACCAGCCACGGCGAATGGGCTGCGGCGACTTCCGAAACGAGCCACGCGAATCCGCCGCGAGCTTCCCGTCCACAGGCGCCATGAAGGGCTGCGTGAGGTTCTGCCCGTACATCAGCGACGACGAGCCTGTGGACACGGACGACGAGAACGACTCCTCCTCCAGCACGGCGGCCTGCAGCATCTCGCTGCCGCCGAACGCCTCCGACACCGTGACGGACCGCGAGAACGTGTTGCGCTCCTCGGTGATGCGGTTCGTCGACTTCTTGATCTTGCCTCCGAACGGCATTTGGTACGCGGGCGCGGCCGTGCCGCCCGCCTTGTACTCCTTGTTGATGCTCTTGAGTCCCAGCCAGCGACACACTTCGTTGCAGCGGTGCGTCTCGAGAAACTTTTCCATGCCGAACGTGCCCAGATTGCCCGCGCCGAAGCCGCGGCCGTCGGCCGTGTGGATCTGCGGGTCCGTGTAGCTGTCGTCCACGCCCTGGATGTCCACGACCATGAGCCGGTAGTCCGACGCGACGAACGTGAAGTGCGAGAACGCGTGCGGCGTGTTGCGCTCGCGCTCTTCTGTGGTGCTGGTCTCCTTGCCCACGTAGCCGTTGTTGTTGCTGTACTTGACGTACGCGCCCGGCAAGTACTCTTCCACCGAGCACACGGCGTCGCCTCGGTCCCGCAGCTTGAGCAGCCACGAGCTGGCGTAGTAGACCTTGAGCGGCGGCTCGTGCTCGTTGTAGAGCTCCGCATAGTGCGCGCACACGGCCTGCATCTCGACGTCGCTCAGGTACGAGCTCGGGTCGGCCTGGCGGATGCTGAACTTGGCGACAAACAAATGCGGCTCGCCAATGTCGCCGTGCTGCATCTCCTGGAGAAAGTACGCGTTCCGCAGCTGGCCCGTGGCAAAGGGCACGAGATCAAGCTTGATGCGCGTCGACGTGGCCTTCCAGTCGAGCGTCTCGACGTCAAAGCTCAGCTTCTCGGCGCGCTCCTTCGGGATCCGCGTGAAGTCGGGCGGGTTGTGCGGCACGACGGTCTTCATGATGGGCTGCAGCACGCGGCGCGGCGACGGCTTCTTGCGCTCCGTGGACGTGCCGGTCATCTCGTTAATGATCTGCGTCTTGCGCTCCTGGTACTCCTCCTGGGTCAAGTGGCCGCAGTCCAGCAGCATCTTGAGCGTGTTGAGCTTCTCGAAGGGGCTCTTGGACCGCGAGCCCGACGACGCGTTGTTGCCGCCGGAGGAGCCGCTCGACGCTGCAGCCCCTGGCACCGCGGCAGCGACACTAGAGACAGGCGGCGCCAGTTGCTGATAGTGTTGCTGTTGCTGTTGCGGATACGCCGCCGGGGCGTCGGACGACGACGCCGAGCCCTGGCGCTCGAGGCTGTCCTTCTCCTTGCTGCTGTTGCTGCGCTTGCCGAACGCGATGCCCTTGCGCTTGCGGGAGGACGCGCGCGGCGACGGCAGTCCTGCCGCGGACGCCACCGGCGCGGGCGCGGGCATCACGACCGCCGAGCACGAGGATGCGGGCGCCTCAGCGAGGCCGTGGACGGGCTTGGCGGGCGACGCGGCGCTGGCGCTGGCGCTGGAAGGCGCGCTGCTACTGCTAGTCGCGGCCGCGCTGCCGTTCGTGCTGATGTTGAGCCGCAGCGACATGTTGATACTGGACGGCTCCGAGGCCACGGCCACGGGCACCTGCACGTGGACCGTGTGGACGGGCGCGGCGTCGCTGGCGTCGCCGCTGAACAGCACGCGCCGTCGACTGGCGCGCGTCACGGGCGGCGCCGGCGGAAGCGCAGCGCTCGTGGAAGAAGGCGCGGCCGAGGACCGGAGATGCTCGTGCCGCTGTCGCAGATCGCGCGGCGGCGGCGGCGGCAGCTTGGCGGCCTGCAAGGGGGCATACAAAGCGCAAGAGCGCGTGAGAATCGATAGGGGTACGCTACGTTACGCGTCACGCGACGGCGTGCAGTCGCGGAAGAAGAAGACGAAGAAGGCGCCGCAGAGTGATGGATGGACGGGTCTGGCGCTGGTGGGTCGACTGGACACACACCCACACACCCATACTGCCAGCCAGTTGACAGCCAGCCCACCCGCGGCGCCGCTGGCCTCTTCCTTCCGCCGCGACGCTTCGTCGGCGTGCTGCGCGCCCGCTCGCGCGGCGAGCGTGGGGTTATGCGCGTGGGGGTACATGTAGCGTAACTCACCTCGTGTGGCTGGGGCCTCTCGGCCGTGGTCTCTCCGGAGCCAGACGCGCGCATGCAGAGCAATGGACGCAAGCGAGATGCGTGCAGGAAGCGGCGTGGATACTCGCGGTTCAATATGGGGCCGAGCCCATGTACACACTTATCCAAGGACAGAGTGAGTTGGGGGTACGGTAGGTACGCCAGAGTGTACCCTACGAGAGGGTACAGACAGCAACGGAAGTTTCCAGCCTGGGGCGAAAGGCGCGGAAAATGAGTCGCCAGAAGACCGTCACTCTGGACATCAGACGGATATCAGCCAATCAGACGGGGAGAGTTCAGAGGCCTTTGATACCGAATGTTGACGCTGTGATATCGAAAGTCAGAGGGAGGGATTGTTGTGAGGACTGCAATGCAATTATTTATTGCGCGACCATGCGCAGCGCCATGCCGATGCAGACCATGGCGCTGGCGACGCCGAGCGTGACCTGGTTGCGCGTGCCCTGGATCTCCTTGAAGTAGCCCGCGGACCAGAACATGGAGATCATGGCGGGCCCGATGGACGAGAGCGGGTAGGCCTGGTCGAAGCCCAGCGCGCCCATGGAGTAAAGCTGGCCCGTGAGCCCGATGGCCCACAGCACGCCGCACATGTACGCCGGCCGCATGACGCTGCGCGGCATGGAGCGCTTGAGCACGAAGCGGTGGAACACGGAGTACAGCAGGAACGCCACGGTGCTGGTGAGGTAGATGCCGAGACACTGCGAGAACACGAAATTGAGCGGGTTGCAGGTCGCGACGACCGACTCGGTCACGGCCGACGGCGTGCAGCGCTGCTGCCAGTTGGCGTACGGCACGAGGCAGCAGCTGAGGAAGAAGCCCACGAGCAGCGCGATGAAGATGCCGATGATCTTGCGCTTCTGCTCGGCGCTGCGGTCCACGAGCGCGACGTGCTCGCTCACGTCGGCCGGCATCATGTACGGGCCAAAGTTGGGCAGCTCTGGGTGCATCAGCGCCTGCTTGAGCGACTCGTCTTCCTGCGAGGCGCGGTGGCCGAGCACCTTGGTGATCGTCGAGTGGCTGGGCGAGTGGTCGATGCCGAGCAGAGGCGAGAACTCGTTGTAGTTGTTGGGCTTGGCGGGACGACTGCGCGGCGAGACTTCGACGAGCGTGGGCTTGATCACGCCATAGACGCCGATCGAGCCGAGCATGAAGAGGATGCCCAGCAGACTGATGGCCGGGTGGCTGGGCACCGTCTGCTGCACGCCCATGAGTCCGAGCCGCGAGATGAGGTAGCCCATGGTGATGTTGGTGGCGTTCCAGACCATGAAGCCGACGCCGAGCCCGAGGTTGTTGACGACCGTCGGGATGAGCAGGTTCGCGATCGCGAAGGACGCGCCGCCCAGGATGCCCTCGGGGAACGTGTACAGTCCGGACTTGGTGTACTGCGACCAGTTGTTGCTGAGCAGCCCCCACACGAGCCCCACCATGAGGATGCCCGAGCACTACACGGTCCGCAGTTAGTATTCGATTCAGTATGGAGAGCAGAGAGATCCCAACGCACCATGAACCACTGGAAGATGATGCCATCTACAGACCACCCACACAAGCAGCGTCAGATCCACGCAGCAGCTCCACACTAGTAGAAGGCAAGACTAGGGGGCGCACCGTAGGTCGGGTACTTCTTGGCGGGCACGTAGCACGTGCCGAAGAAGAACACGGCGATCAGCGCACCGCCGTAGCCCAGCAGCGTCTCGCCAGTCATGTCGATGGATCGCGGGGAAGCCGCGAATCGCGCACTGAGGCTGAAGTTGCGAAACCGGTGGCGGCTCAGACGCGCCGCAGCCTTTCGTTCGCAGCGACGCGGCTGCGCGAGCCGCCGACAATTGCCGCCTGCAGCCTGCGTGCCACGCGTGGTGCCAAAAAGATCGCCACACCCTTTCGCACTCCCAACCTTTAATAGAGGACCCGTTGTGTGACGCAGCCGGCGTCAGTGGCACTCTTTAGTGACATGTCATTATAATGGATAGATGGCTACATGTCACTGTCACTGATGCGAGGAAGCTATTTGATGGTCGCCTGGAGTAGTCGCGTCTTGCATCCATGATCTCGCCGTCTACAGCTCAGCGCCAGGGTATCCGAGTCCGTTAACCTCATGGCCATGAGTGCTCCTTCAAGCTCACGCAACTCCCATTGCTGTATGTGCATTGGTTGTGTTGGTGTGGCGTGATCCATTTACCTGAGACCGTCGGCGACGTGAGCTATTAATTCCGAGCAGCTACGTCCGCCTCTCGTATAAACCGACGCAGCAGCGGCCATTAATCTGCTATGGCGTCCGCCGGCGGCAGCAAGCGGCGCGTGTTCCCGCTGCATGTGCAGACGTCGCCGCCTGACGCGCCCTGGGGGCTGCTGCCTCCCAAGAGCCCTCTCCATGGCGCGCGTGCGAGGGCCCAGGGCGCCGCAGCCGACGGCATGAGCGGCTTCGACCGCATGCTGCTGCTGCGGAACATGAACGTGTCGGTGGCAGTGACTGGCGCTGAGAGCCGCGGTGGCAGTGCCAGTGGCATTGCGAAGAACGGAGGCAGCGCGGCTGTCGTGTCCAAGCCAACGGCGCCAGCAGTGGACGAGGTCTCAGCGGCCCACAACCTGAAAGAACGCAAGCAGAACGAAGCGCGGCGCCGCCTGGAGGTGCATCTCATGACACTGGAAGACTACGTGAACACGCCCGAGGGCGACGCGCGACTGCGGCGCCAGGAGGAGCGTGCCCGCATGCAGGAGGAGGAGCTGAACATGCTGCGGCTGGTGCAGTGGGAGAAGGCGCAGCGGCGAGCGGAGCAGCTCAAGAAGCAGGAAGAGGACGAGGCGAAGCTCAAGGAGATGTATCTGGCCAAGCGCAAGCTCGCACTGGAGGAGCAGGAGCGAGTCACGCGGGAGAAGGAGGCGGCGCGGAAGCAGGCGCTCGAAGAGAAGATGCGGGCGTTGAAGGAGGAGGCGGACCGCAAGGCCCGCGACGAGTACGCGGCGAGAATGAAGCTGCTGGCGGAGGAGGCCCAGGCGGAGCAGGACGCCCGCGTGATGGCGATGGAGACGGCGCAGATGCTCGTGGAGGACGAGATGGCGGTGGCCATGCGCGTCGAGTGGCTGGCGGAGATGGAGCGGCGGCGGCAGATCGAAGCGGAGGCGCTGGAGTGGAAGCTATTCGAAGAGAAGGAGGCCGAGCGGCAGCGAGAGGAGACGCAGAAGCGACGCGACGCACAGAAGCAGCAATACGAGCAGGACCGAGCGCGGCGCATGCAGATCCACAAGCTCCAGCAGGACCGCGAGCGCGCCGCCGCCGACAAGAAGCGGCTGAAAGAGCAGCACGAACAGCAACAGCAGCAGCAGGCGGGGGATGTAGCCACAAGCGTCTCGGTGGCGACGAGTCTGCATCGTCTGCGGTCGCAGTGTGAGGACGCGGCGTCGCCAGTGCCGACGCTGGCGCTGTCACTGTCACTGCAGCAGCCTGACGGTCTCACGCGGCAGCTGACGGCTCGCACGCTGCTCACGGCCCGCGAAACAGCGCGGTTCGGGGCTGCCGCTGCTCCAGCGCTGGGCGTGATCACTGAGCAGCCAGCGTTCGTGCCGCCACCGCCAGTTCTGCCAGCGCCGATTGAAGAGGCGTTAAAAGAGACTCAACCGACGGTGGACGAGGCAAGTAAAGACGAAGAGTCGAATGGCGAAGAAGGATCAGTCGGTCAGCCAGACGCTCCCGCCAGTGACGGTGGCAATGTACCAGCTGAGGTGACAGAAACTGAGGCTGCCCAAGCCGAGCCTGCAGTGGAGACCCCTGTCAGTGTCGAGACAGTGTCTGTGGATCCAACGCCAACGGCTCAGGTGGAGGAGCCTCCCGTCGTGTTTGAGGACGTGCTGACGCTCGAGTCGCTTCGTGACGACGGCGTGACGCCGGTGGCAGAAGTGCTGAGTGTGAATGCGGGATCGCCAGCCGCGACGGCCGGGCTGCTGCCACGTGACATGATCATCGAGTTCGGTGGCGTGACCGTTGCCACGCCCAAGTGTCTCGTTGCCATCGCCGAGTGTGTGCAGCGCGGTTTGAACCAGCACATCGCCCTCGTGGTTCTACGGCCACAGACAGAGCCGTCTGAGGGCTCCTCTGGTGCACTCGTCCAGCGGTGCCACCTGTGGCTGCAGCCGCGCAAGTGGAAGGGCAAGGGCCTGCTGGGCTGCCAGCTCAGTCCGTTCAAATGGCCGGCCGTGGCAGCCTCGACGCCAGAAACTGACAGTGACGCTACGGCTGCAGAGACGACGGCAGCGTCCGCGTACGACGCACTCGTGCTGCACCAGGTGCAGCCGTCTACGCTCGCGGGTCGACTCGGGCTCGCAGACGGCGACGTCCTCGCTCGGTGTGGAGAGCTGGAGCTCTCACGGGACGCTGTCGCTAATGTTGCAGCAGTCGCCGCGTACCTCCAGAGCCACTGGCGCGAGGCCCAGCGAGAGCAGCAGCTCACGATCCAGCGGTGGGACCACACCACGCAGAGCTACGCCGTGCTGCACTTCGTGCTGCCCGTCCCCGTCGACAGCGAGCCGCTGGGCTGCGCGCTCACGACGTACACACACTACTACTACCCCGAGACCGCACCCGCGGCGGTCGTGTGCGACGAGTGCTACCACACGACGCTGGCATCGTCGCTCCACGCGGCAGCTCTCGCTGGCCACGTCGAGTGTCTCGACGCTGTCAGTGCCACGTGCAGTCCGGAGCTGCTCGACTGGCGAGACGACGAAGGGCGGTCGCCGCTGTTCTACGCCTGCTACGCGCAGCAGCTCGAAGCCGTGCGCTGCCTGCTGGCCCACCAGCTCCCTCACTCGGCCTACGATCCTGTGTCCGGCGCCGACAGCTACGGCGACTCGCCTCTCCACGCCGCCGCCGCCAGCGACTGCGTCGGCGCACTGGAGCTGCTGCTCGAAACCAAGTTTATCAGCGACGTGAACCTGCCGAACGCGTCCACACAGGCCACAGCGGCCCACGTGGCGGCCTCGCAGCCCACGCTGCGTGTGCTGAAGGAGCAGTTCAACGCCGACATGCTCATGCTGGACAACGACGGCCGCATGCCGCTGTTCTACGCGTGTCTGCGCCAGGACGTCGCCAGCGTCGCGTACTTGAGCGAGCTGCACCCAGAGTTTGTGGACTACGCCGACAGCCTCGGGGGCAACACGCCGCTGCATATGGCCGCGTGGTGCGGGTACGCGCAGATCGTGCGCACGCTGGCGCAGAACTTGCCCAGCATCGCGCTCTTCGCGCAGAACCAAGAGGGACTGGACGCGCGCATGCTGGCCGAGCGCAGCGGGTGGTTCGAGATCGCCGAGGAGCTGGGCCAGCGCATGATGGGCGGCTGACGGAGGGAGCGAGGCAATGGCTTCCGTGTCTTTGAGGATACTCGGGTGACGACTGGCGTGGCGATTGGGTGAAGGCTGGCGGCGGCGCTAAGTTTGGCAGCTGCGGGTGTATTCGTGGCATGCTCGTGAGTGAGGGCACTCCATTCATCGCTTCACGTGGCGTTCACAATGGCGAGTCCCACTGCGAGCAGCGACCGCCCGCAGCGGTGGCGGCCTGCCACGACGGCTGCCACGCCCGCGTCGACTTCGTCTCCCTCTGGGGCGGTGGCTGGCGACCTGCTGAAGCTGCTGACGCTCGACTTGTCGCCGTTGGAGAAGCGGTTTGAGGAGGTCTTCGCTCGACTCGAGGCCGTGGAGCGCGTCACGGGCGCCACGTCGCCACGGCAGGATGATCCCATTGCCCAAAGTGAGACCGTCAACGCGTCAGCTGAGCCCGTGGCAGTGGCAGAGCCCGAGGCGCCACCACCTGCCATCGTGACATCGTCTCCAGCTCCGCCAACGATGGCGATGGATGCGTCGGAACTCGCCAAGGAACTGGAGGCGCTGCACGCCACGCAGCTGCGACTCAAGATCGAGCACGAGCTGGCCCAGTCCACGTGAGTCGTCGGTCTCCTTGTTTCACTAGCGTTTCTCGCTCTCTGTACTGACAGTCAGTCTCCATTAAACTGCCAGATACAAAGTGGAGATGGAGGCGCTGCGGCGGGACCTGCTGGCACTGCCACAGCACGCCGACCTGCACAACTTTCGCGCTGAGCTCGACGTGCTGCTGACGTCGACGCTCAAGTCGCTGGGCGACCAGCAGCTGCTGCTGTGGCAGGACGTGGAGCGGTCGCTGGCGACGCGCGAGCTCACGGAGAACCAGTGGAAGGCGCAGTTCGAGAGCAGCATGAACGCGCGCATCCAGGACGTGTGGGCGGGCGTCCACGCGTCGCAGCTCAAGGTCGGCGAGTCGATGAGCGCGCTCGAGGCCGACATGTTCCGCGTCGAAGCCACGTCCAAGGAGACGCTGGACACGGTCGAGATCCTGCATCGCCACTCGAGCGAGCTGGGCAAGCGCCTCGCGCAGCAGGAGGAAGAGGGCGTCGCGCAGGAGCACGCGATCGCGCAGCTCCACGCGCTGGTCAAGCAGACGAACGTGGCGATGGCGACCCAGGACGAGGCGCTGCAGACGGCGATTGACGGTCTCACGAGTCGCTTTGGCGAGACGCAGCAGCGCCACGCGGAAGAACAGACCGCGTACGCGGCGTTCGCGGCAGACGTGGAGAAGACGCTGCAGTTCTGCACGACGGAGATCGGCTCGAGCATCCAGCCGACGCTGCAGACGCATCACGACAAGCTGAAGGCGCTGGACGACGGGCTCAGCAAGCAGGGCGTGGAGCTCAAGGCGTGCCAGGACCGGTTCGTGAAGAGCGACTCGCGGCTCGGGTCGCTGGACGGGCGCCTCGTGCAGCAGGAGAAGCAGACCGCGACGCTTGTGCAGGTCGTGCAGGAGCACCACCACGAGATGACGCGAGCGCAGGGCGACACGAAGAAGGCGCTGGAGATGGCGCTCGTCGACCGCGTGGCCATCAAGCGCGCAGCCACGGAGCTGAGCTTCACGGTGCAGGAGGTCCAGCAGACGCTGCAGGAGCTGGGCAAGATGGCGGCGACCATGGAGCTGTCGCTCACGCGCACGGCGGCCGAGATCCCCAAGCTCCACGTGCTGACAACAACCAACGTGAGCAACGTCAGCACGAACCGCCAGAGCATCGCGACGCTGAACCAGACGCTGCTGGAAGAGCGCAAGTTCACGCAGCAGCTGCAGCAGCTCTTCGACAAGGAGGTCCAGAGCAGCGTCGCGCGGTTCGCGGATCTCCACCGCCGCGACGAGGCCACGCAGCAGAGCATCGCCGGCACCAACACGACGATCCAGCACGTCAAGCACGCGCTGGAAGAGGCCATCAAGTACAACAGCAACATGATCCACCAGCTCAACGCCGTCGTGGACGCGCTCGCCATCACGGAGAGCGCCACGGACATGGACGACAAGATGGCACGCTTCGCCATGCAGACGGCCGAGCTCGGGCTCAAGCTGGAGCTGTTCGTGGCATCTTCTTCTGGTTCCGCTGCCACGGTGACAGAGGGCGGCGTGGCACTCGTCAAGGACCAGGTGCGAGCCGACTTGGCCGTGCTGCTCACCAAGGTCGTGCGGTTCCTGGGCGCGGGCGTGTCCATCGACTACAACAAGTACTTTCTCACGGCCTCCAAGCTGGCACTGCCGACGCTGGACCCTGCCAGTGGCGCCATGGTCATGGAGCTGCCTGCCACGGTCGTGCTCGAGCAGCTCCGCAACGCCAAAGCCGCGCTCTTTGTCGGCAAGATGCGCGTGTTCATGGACCAGTTGCGGCCCGTGGCGTCCAACGTCCGCCACGTCCACGACTTCCGCGACCACTTCGAGCACAAAGTGCGCTACGTGCTGGCGTTTGGGCTCGCGAATCTCTTCCCGAACGTCGGGCGGCCGCGCCATCCGAACCGCAAGAACCCCAACAGCGGCACGTGCATCGCGTGCGACCGGCCGCTGGACGACGACCACGACCTCGACGGCAGCCACGACAAGTGCCGCAGCTTCGGGCGGCTTGTGGAGGCCACGGACCCCGAGGTCGAGGCCATCGAGGACCAGAAGATGCGACGCAGTAAGCTGCTGGCGTCCGCTGCCACGACGGCGGCTGTGGCCCACAAGATCGACACGCGCACGACGGTCAAGGGCCGCTCGGGCTCAGCGGCCAGCCACCACCAGAGGCCGCGGAGTGCCATGGGAGGCAGTCTCGCTGACTCAGGTGTGGCAGCGAGTGGCAGTAGCGTCCATCACGCGCCAGGCACGAGCGAGTACGTGTACCGAGCGGGGTTTCGGCTGCCACGGCCATCGACCGCTGGTAGTATGGGGAAGAGCGCCAGCGCCGCCGAGATCGCGGCTCTCACGAGTCTCATGGTGGCGTCTGCCACGGGCTCCGTGCCACAAGAAGACGCCACGAAGCCAACGCTGGACGACTCGGTCCAGTCGTGTCTGGAGAAAGTGGCACTCGTGGGCAAGCACAGCAGTGGCAGCAGTGGCAGTTCGAACCAGTCCGCGACGCTGGCGGCCGTGGAGATCCCCAAGCCCGTGACGGTGGCACAGACGCCGTCTCCTGCTGCGTCGCAGTCACCCGCTCCGTCTCCGATGGTGCGGCCACACACTGCGCCGCTGCGGAGTCGCAGTCTGCCTCGGCTCGAAGTGCCAGCCGAGCCAAGTCGAAGAGACAATTAACGTATTTAAAATGAAGGCGAGTGCCACAGACGTTCATGGTGTCATTGAGACTTAGGGTAAACAGAACTTGTCGTGCAGAGTGCCACAGGAGATGCCATCTGGCCGCGGTGCCACGCGTGTGTGGAGCTTCCCGATCTGCGGGCTGAAGCTCTTGGCAAGGACTTGGTCCGGGAGCTCCCATGGCATGCCCGGTACGTGTCGGTGGCTCGGCGGTGGCGCATCGCACGCTCCGTTGGGACGTCGTGCTGGAGGCGGAGCAGCCTGCGCCGCCTTGCCGATCGACTCTGTGCGCGTCTACTGCCGCTTCCTGTCTCGCGCCTCGGCCGCATCGAGACGCTCCAGCAGCGGTGGGTGGTGGTTGTGGTACGCGCTGTACAGCGGGTCGAACTGCACGGTCATCATATTGGCCGCGTAGAGCTTGGTCAGTCCGGACTGCAGCGCCTCGCCGAAGCCCTGGTCCACGGCGAACTCGTCGGCCTCAAACTCGAGCTTCCGCGACGTGCGGTGGGCGATGAACTTGAAGATCGGCCACAGCGGCGCCCACACGGCCGTGGAGAAGAGCAGGTATCCGATAATAAGCGGCGGTGTGTCGGTCGCTGCCGTCGCGAAGCCGAACGCCGCGAGCAGCGTCGGGTCTTTGAGACACTGCGCGAAGACGAAGAACTTGACGAAGTCGACGGCGACGGACGACGCCATGCCACGGTGGAAGTGCCAGCGCTGCGAGTGGCCAATCTCGTGGCACAGCACGGCGAGGATCTCGTGCTCGCTCGCCTGCTGCAGCAGCGTGTCGTCCAGGTAGATGGTCTTGGCCGTCCCGAGTCCGATGATGGCCGCGTTGCTGTTGCCCGAGCGCGAGGAGCTGTCCGCCACGAGGATGTTCTTGAGTGGGAACGACAGCGAGGCCGCCAGTGTGGAGATCTTGGTGCGCAATGAGCCGTCCTGTAGAGCGTGAGAGGTCTCGAACAGCGGCGCCACGAGCGGAAGCAGCGCGAAGAACAGCGACATCACGAGCGACAGCACCACTGGCAGATAGAGGAAGAACGCGTCGCCCGCCCAGCGCACGAAGACGATGAGAAAGGCGGTCAGCGGGTAGAGAATCAGCACCACGAACACTGCGAGCTTGGCGGAGTCCGCGAGGTACGTGGCCAGCGTCTGGCGGTTGAAGCCGTGGCGCGCTTCGATCACGAACGTCGAGTAGAGCGAGAAAGGCAGCGCCACGGCCGCTTCGTGGAGGGTTGTAAGTGAGACCATGGCCAGCGCACGCGCGACTTCGTGGGCTGAGGGATCCAGTCCCAGCAGCGTGAGGAACTGGCCGCTGAGCGTCCACGCCAAGGGCAGGAAGCCCAGCAGCAAACTCGCCGTGGCTTCCGCCTGGCGCAGCACGCCACTGGCGAGCGCGAAGGCGTTCTTGTCGAGGTCGTAGGCGCGCGTCTGAGTGAACTTGTTGGTGGTCGTCAGCAGCAGCGAGTCCTTCGGCGATGGCTCGCTCTGCGGCTCCGCTGGGGGAGCGACCGACGCGGCGTGGGACTTGCGGTCAATGGTCTCGAGGGCTTTCGCTAGTCGTGGCGGGAACTGCCGGCTCTGGAGGACGCGGCGCTGACGCCAGTGGAGATACGACTCCCACGTTGCGACGGCGAGCTGCAGCACGAGCACGGCCTGGAACACGAGCGACGACGAGGCGGAGGACGACGACGCTGTCCAGCCAGCCTCGCGGTAGGCGGGGGCCGCCCACCAGCGTGGCGCGTCGGGGGGCATTCTGAACGGCGCGACGGGTTACTGTATTGCGACAAGTGCGAGGCGGGACGCGGGTTGAGGAATGGACACCCCACCCGTCCAAACGCGAGCCGTGGGCGCCAACAAGTACAGACAAAATGGGTGGGTGTCTCAGTGTGGCGCTGTCTGCAAAGCTGCAGGAGAAGCAAAGATGCAGACATCGCCACAGTGGGACACACACCCATTTTGCGAGAAAGTTGCGAGTCTCATCAAACCGTATCCATGGGGTCGAAGGTCACCTATATGTGTTTATGCAGGTCTGCTGATTGGTTAGATGTATGAGCTGCATCATTGGATGCATGATACACACGTCTTGTATGTGTTTATAGAGGTGTACGAGAGCCGTTGATGGCTGCCAAGGTGTCAGTCGTGGGTTGGGCACCACGCTCACCCGCCGAGGACAAGCGAGCCGTCGACGTGGCCGACGAGGCACCGACTATAATACGGACAGTCGCGTCAGCCCCAGTAGTTCGTAGCCGTTACGAACTAAACGCGCTTCTTCTCCGAGATTGGCTCGCCAGCGAGTGGGCTCATCCTCCGCAGAACCCACCGCACTGCATCATACTAGTACTTGGTGGAACTAGAACCATCGACAACGGCACTGAAGCGAGAGGCTGAATGGCCGCGCCACAACTGTAACATGCATACTCTGGATGCTGGACGCCACCTATGGCCCACATTTGCTCTGACAGGTTTTTCGGTCAGGGATTCTGAAGGAAAGGCGGCCGGTCGGGGGGATCCTCATAAATTCCCACAGGTTCAGAACAGCACCCCGCCACTGATTGGCTGGATCCACTCGGTCGTTTCAGCTTCAACACCTCGGCGCCCATTCGCCAAGCATGCAGCAGCGCCATCGCCCCTCCACCCCGAGCCCTCGCGATCACTCAGAGCTTGGCTCGCTCGCTGCGACGACTGTGAATAGTCGGCGACCCGCCAGGGGGTCTTTAGGCGACGCGTCGGCGCGCCATGAGCGGTCGGAGACGCAGGAGGCGCGGAGAGAGAGAGAGCGGCGTGGGGGACCCCCCAGTCCAGACTTGTTTCGGAAGCGCCGACGCCAACCAACGCACGCGCGTGTAGGCGATCAAGGGCAGTGATATCCAGGCCACGCCCATGGGCCGGTGTAGGAAGAAGCTGGTCGTCAGCGGCGCGCTGCTCGTGGCGCTGAGCGGCCTGGCGGGACAGCAGCAGTGCGCGGCGGCGGCGGGTGCCAGCACGAGCTTGCGACGACTCGCCGATGAGTTTGGCGACGCTGAAGCGAACGCTCTGTTGCTTTTGAATGCTGGCACGAAGCGTGACGCGCTCGTGTACAGGGAGAAGCAGCTCGCGGCTGTGGACGACGCGGATGCTGGCAGTCAACAAGGCGCAGACGCAGCGTCTGGCGGGGCGAATGGTTCAGGCACGGCAGGCAGCGACCTGGCGGAGTCTGACTCGGGCTCGACGGGGAGCTCTTTCGACGGCACGACGTCCGGCTGGACGGATGGCAGCATGGCAGAAGGCAGCGACGACGCAGACTCCGACTCGTCTTCGGCGGAGGGATCCGAGGACGATTCGACTTCTGGTTCTGGTTCCAAGGCAGGCAGTGTGGCAGCAGGCAGCAGCCCGGGATCAAGCGCCGGATCAACGACTGGAACTAGCAGTGGCACCAGCAGTGGCACGAGCTCCACAACTGCCAGCAGCACGGGGTCGAGCAACGGTTCGACAACTGCCACCAGTGGCACGACCAGTGGCACTAGCTCTACGGCTAGCAGTAGTCCGGGATCGAGCGCTGGATCTACGGCAGACGCCAGTGGCTCGACCAGTGCCACAAGTTCCACGACTGGCAGCAGTACGGGATCAAGCACTGGCTCAACCCCTGGCACCAGCAGTGGCACTGGCAGCGACGCCAGCTCCACGACAGGCAGCAGTACGGGATCGAGTACCGGATCGACATCGACGGGTGGCACTAGCAGTGCCGTGAGCAGTGCCACGGGCTCCACGACTGGCAGCAGTGCGGAATCAAGTACCGGATCGACATCTAGCACCAGTGGCACGACCAGTGACGCCAGCTCAACAACTGGCAGCAGCCCGGGGTCGATCGGTGGCACTAGCTCGAGCACTGGTTCTGCAGCCGGCAGTAGTCCGGGGTCAAGTGCAGGATCGACACCTGGCACGAGCAGCGACACAAACAGTGACACCAGCTCGACTGCCGGTAGCAGTCCAGGATCAACTGCCGGGTCGGCTCCTGGCACTGGCAGTGGCACCTCGTCCACCGCTGGCAGCGCATCGACTGGCAGCAGCCCTGGTTCAAGCGCAGGCTCCACACCTGACACTGGTAGTGACACAAGCTCTACGGCTGGCAGCGATGTCGGATCGACCGCTGGCTCGAGCGCTGGCTCGACCCCTGGCTCGACCCCTGGCGCTGCTAGTGGCACTGGCAGTGGCACGAGCGCTGGTGCTAGCTCCACGACGGGGAGCGCATCGACTGGTAGCAGTCTCGAATCCAGTGCTGGCTCAGCACCTGGCGCGAGTGGCACAAGCTCAAGCGCTGGCTCTACGACTGGAAGCGTTGGAAGTGGCACCGGTGGCACTGGCAGCCAGGCGGCCTCGTCGACAGGTAGCGCTGGAGACGCTGGCGCAACTACCGCGCCGCCCTCGCAGCCAGGGCAACCGCCACAGGATACGAAGACTCAGGCTGCGGTGGCTGAAGGCGTCCAGGACCTCCAGGCTTCGAAGCAGGCGCTCGATGGCGCGTCGGCCGACCTGAACGAGGCAGACGTGAAGCTGAGCCAGTTGACGAGCGCCCTCTCCACGCAGCGAGCGCAATTGGACGCCGTGGTCAGCGACTCGGAGGCCTCGGCTGGCACGCTGGACAGCGCTGTCACGGCGCTGACAGCATCCCAGGCGTCGATCACCACGGCGATTGACGACTTGGACAAGGCAATCAAAGCGCTGCAAGGAGACACCACGTCGAGAGTGCTGCTGGCAGCCAGTGGCAACCTCCGCCAGGTGGACAGCACCGCAGCGAGTGAGCTGGAGACGGCGAAGACAGCGCTGGCGTCTGCCACGGACGCGTTGACGGAGGTGAAGACGGCTCAGTCGGCCGCAGCGCAGCGACTGAGAGACGCGAACGACGCGATCACAGCGGCCAAGACAGCGGCTGCAGGGTCAGCGACCACGGCGCTGAGCGATGCGGTGGCCAAGCTGAACGACGCGGAGGCAGACCTAGCGAGTGTGAGTACGAAGCTTGACGATATGGCAGCGGCGCTGGCGGCAGCGAAGACGAAAGTGGAGGACGCACTGGCAGCTGCCACCAGTGACCCAAGCGCGGACCCTACGGCCACAGCGCAGCTGCAGAGCGCCAAGGATTCGCTGGACAAGGCCATCGACGACTTCAACACAGCCAAGGCCGGTCCGCTGGCAGCGGTGGCAGCGTTCACGAAGGCCAAGACGGCGGCCGTGGCAGCCATTCAGGCGTGGCAGCAGCTGCAGAGCGACATCGCGACGGCACGCCAGCAGCAGCAGGACGCCAAGGCGAGTCTGCTCACGACGGCGGACAGCGTGCTGTCATCGACGTCGTCGGTGTCCACGGCGCTCACCCAACTGGACACGGCGGGCCAGACACTCAAGACAGAGGTGGGCAAGCTGAGCAGTCCGCCCACGGAGCTGCTGGATGCCGTCGCAGCGTTTCAGGACTCGTTGGACACCCTCCAGCAGGCGAAAACGCAGTTGGAGAGTGCGAGAAGCTCGCTGGACAGCGGCGCGGACGCGGATCTGTCGGCGAACGCAGCCGCTGTGGTGGCCAAGCTGGAGGATCTGCAGAAGGCGCTCGAGAAGGCGGTGGAGAAGCTGGCGACGGCGCAGTTGGGCCTGTTCAATTGCACGTCGGGCGAAGTGCCAGCGCCGACGCCCAAGTTCACGCGGCCTGGGGAGGGGGACGAAGTGCCGGCGCCAACGCCGCAGTTCACGAAGCCCGGCGAAGGAGACGACGCTCCGGCGCCGACGCCCCAGTTCACACAGCCGGACGACCAAGGCGACGTGCCCGCGCCGACGCCGGGCGTCACCAAGTCGTTGGCGTTGGACTTTGACGAGCCAACGAGCGGCGGCACGACCACGACAAGCACGACCACAGGCACGACCACCGGGACGACGACGACGGGAACGACAACGGGAACCACGGGCACGACAGGCACGACTGGCACATCGGGGACGACCGGGACGACAGGAGCCACGACGACCGGCGCGGTCTCGAGCAACAAGTCGACGACGTCGTCGGCTGACGACAGTACGAGCGCGCTGTCGGCTGGTGCCATCGCTGGCATCGCCGTGGGCTGCGTGGCCGCCGTGGCGCTGGCCGTGGCCACGGCGTTCATGGTCAAGAAGAAGCGGCTCAAGCAGCGCGAGGTCAACATGTTCTCGGACCTGGGCGACCACGGCGCGTCGGCCACGGACTACGCGGCCATGTAGTGTGGTCGGACGGTCTCAGGGGTTTGTACAGCGTGATAATTCATTCATTGATTCATTCATTCACGATGCATGGTGGCGGCTTTGATTAAGTTAGATCCACACGCGGTCAGCCGCGTCGCCCAGCGGCGTGTAGCGCCTCCGTCGCTGGCGGCGGTCGTAGCACTGCAGCAAGTGGTGGAGGATCCACGCCGACACGAGGAACACGACGATGGCGTCCACGTACGGGATCGAGCCCAGCATGTGCAGCGAACCGTTCACGAAGCTCTCGCGAGCTCCATCAGCAGCACCACCAGAGCCGTCCGCTCGTGAGGATGTTGGCTGCGGATTTGCCTCGGAGTGGGGCGGCGCGTTCGTTTGGGGTTGTCGCTGTTCGGCTTGGCGCTCGGCTTCCTCTCTAGCGTCCCCCTCCGCTTTCTCCCGAGATTCTCGCTCAGCTTCTTGAGCTTCTCGCTTCGCTTCCTCCTGCTCTTCTCGCTCAGCGTCTCGTTGCGAATCAGGCGGCGGAGGTTGTTCACTAGGAACTGGCTTCGTGTCTGGCTTGGGGCTGCGTTCCACAGGCGACGCCGAGACGGCCTGCCAGCTCTGTCCGCTCGCCAGCACAACGGACGCCGCGCGCTCCGGAGGCAGCGGAAACGCCGCTGTGAGCGACGCGAGCGAGCACCGCGTGTCCGTGGCGCCTGTCTCGCGAGACGGCGTCCGCGCGACGTTGGTCACCTTGGCGGAGACTCCGAGCGAGGCTGTGAACAGATTGTAGCTGTTGACGACCGTGAGGCTGCCACTGCCTCGCGTCGCGACGCTGGCGTACTGGGCCTGCAGCGAGCCCAAGTCGACGCGCGTGGCGTCGCCCGAGGCGTTGACGGTGGCCACGTGGCACGTCGACGCGAAGCGGCTGCTCGTGGCCCACTGCAGCAGCGCGCCTGACGCCGACACGTTGGCGTCCAGCGTGGAGAGCGTCGACTGGTCGACGCTTTGGACGCACAGCACGCCGCTGTCGCCCTGAGAAGCCGACTCCATGGACGCGCTGACGACCGCGCTGCTGAGCCACTGAGCCACGAGCGCGAGCTTGGCGCGGCCTCGCTGCCGCAGCTCAAGCCGTGAGATTGTGAGACCAGAGGACGACTGCACCACGAGCGCGGCGTCGTGCTGGGCCGTTAGCGCGAGCCCCACCGCGCCCATGCCTGCCATGTTGACAAGCAGTCGTGAGCTGTTGCTGGCGACCAGCTCCAGCGCCTGCGATTTGAACATCCAGCTGTTCGAGGACGCCAGCGCCGACGGCTCCACGACCACGACGCTGTCGCCGCTGGCGTTGACGCCCTGCAGCTGGAAGGCCTGTGTGTTCCACAGCACCTGCACGAGCAGGCGGCCCGAGAGCAGGCGCGGCGACTGCGTGCGCGTCTGCAGGCGGAAGGCCGCGGCGGCAGTAGAGTTCACGGGCAGCTCCACGGCCGCGACGTCCACGACGGCGTCCACGAGCTCCCGCGAGTCGCCCAGCACGACGATCCTGGCCACGAGATGGCGCTCGCCGTCCATGGCATCGGCGTCCATGGCACGCACGAACGCGCGCACGCCAGCGTCCACGCTCAGTGCCACGGAGGTGCGTGGCAGCCAGCCAGAGTACCAGTCGTCGTCGCTGTCGTCGTCGCTGTCATCGTCGTCGTCGTCGTCGTCGTCATTGTGTCTGTCGTCGCACTTTCGCGGCTTGTACTTGACCTTGAAATGCGCTTTGTACGGCTTCACTTTGGCTTTCGAGCCCGCGATTTCGACTCTTTCGTTGGCGACTCCGTCGTTAGATTCGCTGCAGTCGCTGCTGGCGGAGGGCGCCTCTATGGGCCACACAAACCCGCGAGGCGGCGGCGACGGAAGCGGCGACGCGGTCTCGGTGTCGAAGTAGCTTTTCGAGCCGCCGCGCGACGCCGACGACCGCGAGATCCGCAGCGACGGGCAGCGCGCGAGCGCCTCGCAGTGCGCGCTGAGCACGCAGAGCAGCAGCGCCGCCGTCCACACGCGAGCCGCCCGCATGAAGAGGTCTCGTCGCTACTGTAGTGCTAGTGGGGACTGTCTGCCGCCTGTCCCCGCCGTGTCAGTGATCACTATGACCGACACTCCTATGTCTGTCGAAAGAATGATGGTGGATCGATCTGTTCGTATCCAGCCGCTGGAGTAGCTATCGGTTAAAAACAGCTAACAACAGGTGAAAATGTATCCAAAATACGCCTTTCTCGACCGCCACGCACACGCACGAGCCGCTCACATGGCGGCGTAGTCCGTGGCTGACGCGCCGTTGTCGCCCAGCTCGGCAAACATGTTCTCCTCCCGCTGCTTTAGCTTCTTCTTCTGGACCATGACCGTCGCGACCACCAACGCCGCCACGGCTGCCACGCAGCCCACGACGATGCCCGCGATGGCGCCGCCTGACAGCACGGCGACGCCGTCATCCTCGGAGGATGTGGTCGTCGACTTGCTGCTGGAGACCGAGGCCGTGCCGCCCGACGTCGTGCCGCTGGACGTCCCTGCGGTTGTCGTGCCAGTCGTCGTTGTTGTCGTCGACGTGCCACTGGCAGTCGTGGCTCCTCCAGACGTGCCACCGCTGGTCGTTGACGTGCCACTGGTCGTTGTGCCTCCTGCTGTCGCGGTCTTTGTCGTAGTAGTCGATGACTTGCCTGCCGTGGTCGGCTCGCTCGACGCGTCGTCCAAACCCGACGCGTACGGCGTTGGCGCCGGCGTCGTGGACTCTGGCGTCGGACGCGGCGTCGTGGCAGCCGGCGTTGGCGACGGCGTTGGCGACGGCGTAGTCGCGTAGGGCGTCGGTTCCAGCGTCGTCGCGGAGGGCGTTGGCGATGGCGTCGTGGTCTCCGGAGTCGCGTAGGGCGTTTGTGAAGGCTCGTTGTCGTCCGGACGCGTGTACTGGGGCGTCGGTGACGGCGCTTCGCCCGACCCCGAGCACGAGTCGCTTTCGGATCCGTACCCGTCGTCGAACCCGCCTTCGTCCGACCCGTATCCTTCCTCTGATCCGAAGCCCGAGTCCACCTCCCACGAGCCAGACCCGTCATCTCCAGATCCTTCCTTTGAGCTGTATCCGGACCCCTCGTCCGAGCCGTCTCCGGATCCAGCAAGCGAGTCTTCGAACGGCGACGACCAGTCCGGATTCGCCTTCCCGTCCTCGGGCCGATGGCGCCGCCCACGGCCGCGTGTTCGTCCTCGCCCCCTGCCGCGCGCCGCTCCTCGTCCACGCTCTTCTCGGTCGTCGCTGCCCGATGCCTCCTCCTCCTCCTCCTCCTCCTCCTCCTCCTCCTCCCCTTCCTCACTGCCACTGCCACTGCCACTGACACCACCTTCCTCCTCGCCCAGCAACAGCGTGCCACTTGCCTCTGGCCCCCCAGGCGGCGCCGTGTACGAGAACCCACCGCCCACGTCCGGCTCGCTGTCGAACTCGCCCGCCAGCCGCCGCAGCGACACGCCGCGCTCCGCGTTCACGTGGCCCTGCTCGCCCGAGAGCCCGTGGCACGCCACCAGCAGCGCCAGCAGCAGTGCCAGCCTGTCGCCTCGCCACGCCATGTCGTATCCTGCGTTCTTGGTTTGTCTACCTGCCGTTGAGACTGGAACCGAAGCAATGAACGGATCTAAATCGGGACGTTGAGTACCAATCGCGCCAAGCGTCACCGCGATCTTTTGCGTTTTCTTTGTTTTTCTTCTTCTTCTTCTTTCTTCTTCTAGTGACCAGTCGCCTCTCCATATCCAATGCCCATGGAGCCGCTGAGCCAAGCGGATCCACAAGCGACGCCAAGAGTCGCGAGCGTCGACGATCCCATGAAAGTGGCGTGTACTGCACGAGGCAAATGTAGCCATGTCACAAATAATGTGGTGCACACCAGAAAAGTTTAGTGTGGTACACATTAATTCACCCTGTCGCATGAGTGTGGGTCACACTATCTCACCGCAGGAGCTCTTCACCCGGACAGCAGCAAAACGAGAAAATGGACGCGTTCGAGTTCCTGGAGACGCTGCCGAACGCGACGCTGGAGCGTCTGTATGAGGACCCGTGGGCCTGCCAGGCCGTATTCCAGGCGCTGCCGGCGCTAGCGCAGCAGTTCGTGATGCGGCTGCTGCCCTTCGACGGCGCCGTGGCCCACCACACGCTCGAGAGTTGGCTCCACGCGCTGCCCGCCGACCCCGCAGCGCCAGCGGCCGCCGCCGACGGCAGCGGAGGCACCAGCAGCAGCAGCAGCATCCACCCGGTGCGCAAGATGCCGCCGGCCTTCCACGTGGCGCTGCACAAGCTCACGCGGCTGCGCGTGTTCGCCGTGCTCGCCAAGGACGCGTCCTACCAACTGCACCCGGCCTTCCAGCGGCAGCTCCGCGTGCGTCCCGCATCACTCCCTTCATTAGCGGTATTAGCGTGGTTTTAACGCGTGGTGTCTATGCTGCAGCACGCGCTGAGTCGCCTGGGTGGCTCCCCGTGGGAAGAGGGCCGCAGCCGGCTGCCCAAGGCCGCCGACGCGTTCTCGCCGGCGGATCTCGAGCGCTACGCGCGCTCGCGTTGGGACGCCGTGCTCCACTTCATGGTGGGCTCCACGGCCGTGCAGGAGCCGCCGCAGTCGGTCGTCGACATCCTGCTCCGCACCAAGCTCATGCAGCAGAACGCCGAGACGCGCGCGCTGCACATCACGGACACGGGCTACGAGTTCATGCTCAAGGACATCCACGTGCAGATGTGGATCTTCATGCTCGAGTACATCCGCACGCTGGACGGCGCCGGCGCGCTCAAGCAGGAGGACATCCTGCAGTTCCTCTTCCAGATCAGCTACTGCCAGACCAACGAGAGCTACGCCGTGGCCGACCTCACGCAGACGCAGCAGCTGCTGCTCGGCGACTTTACGAACTTTGGGCTGCTCTACCGCCAGAAGCTCACGTCCGACCGCTTCTACACCACGAGTCTCGCCGTCAACCTGATCTTCGGCGGCGCGTCCATCGGCTCGGACAGCGGGCTGCGGTCCTCGCGGCTCGCGGCGTCCTCACTGGCGGCGGACGGCCCGGGCCGGCAGCTCTTCGCCGGCGGCGACCCGACCCACGGCGCCGAGCTGCTGGTCGTTGTGGAGACCAACTTCAAGGTGTACGCGTACACGCACTCGACGCTGCACATCGCGATGCTGAGCGTGTTCGTGGACATCGTGGCGCGGCTGCCCAACTTGGCCATCGGCTTCATCACGCGCGAGAGCCTGCGGTCGGCGCTGATCCACGGCATCTCGGCGCAGCAGATCTACGACTTTCTCATCAAGCACGCGCACCCGCGCATGCGCAGCAACTTCCCCGTGATCCCGGAGAACATCGCCGACCAGCTCTACCTGTGGGAGCGCGAGCGCAACCGCGTGCAGTTTTTGGAAGGCTCGCTGTTCGACGGCTTCAACTCCAAGGACGAGTTCGAGCAGGTGCGGCGCTACGCCGAGGACCTGGACGTGCTCACGTGGGCCGACGCCATCCACTTCAAGCTCGCCATCGCCGCCAAGGGCATCGACAGCGTGCGCCGCTTCATCCAGCACAACCTGCGGGCGGCCTAAATGCCATCAAAACCACCCCTACACTTTGCCATGCTTTCTCTGGTGTGGATGGTTGCCTTTCTATTGATTCGAACAGCTACGCCAGCGAAGGCACTTCCAGCCCGAGACAAACGAGCCATGCGGACGCGCCACGCAGCAGCGTGTCGTCCTCGGCGTCGTCACGCTGTGGCTCCTGCGTCGCCACGGTCTCCGCTACGGTGGCAGCCGTGGCATCGTCCACGGGCAGCGACGCCACGTCCGTCAGCGCCACGCGCGGCACCCGCAGCGACCGCACGCGCAGCTTCTCCATGCAGAGCTCCAGCTCTTGTCTGTCGCTCGCCTCCAACTCGCTTGTCAGGCCGCACGCATTCGCCACACTACACACCACTCCATACATCTTAGTACCTCTTCTGTCTGTATCTATCGCTGGCCGCACGCACCTGAGCGCTCCGCGCAGCACGCTGAAGCGGAAGGCGTCGCGCGCCGCCTCACGGAAGCCAGCGTCGAATCCTTCCTGCAGCGTGCTCTCCTTGCCGAAGTCGAGCGCCTCGCGCACGCCCACCTGCAGTAGACAAAGCAAGCGACGGGTTCAGTGGGCTTCTCCATTGGATTACTCGGCCTCTGGAGGGAATTGGAGCGTGAGAGACGCACGGTTTTCATCTTGCGGGCCAGCGCCGCCATCTCCTGTGACTGCAGCGCGCATTCCTCCTCGTCTTCGCTCAGGAAATCATCGAATCCATCGTCGTCGCTGACGGCGTCGCGCACGAATGCGGCCATTGTCGTCCAGAGTCCAATTGGACCCACCAGCACCAGAATGAATATTAGCCAATGAATGCATCGAGGTCATTATCAGCCAATCAAGAGATTTCAATACATATTCCTCGAGGATAATTTCCGACAATTTTCCGGCAAAATGGCCCCCTTCAGAGCATCTGCACCTGTGCGTGCCAAACCACCGCTATGAAGTCCAACAAAATCTTCTTGGTGCGACCGACGCACACGCCATCGTGGCCACTGCTCGAGCAGCACGCAGAGTGTGGTGAAGACGAGGAAAAGGACGGCCACGAGATGCGACCTGCTGCCGATGCCTTCTCGGCAAGAGACCGATCATCCTCGTTTCATGGCCTACTTCGGCCCAACTCTTGTCTACCCGAGTACTCTTTTCGCCGCATCCCTGGAGTTGTGGCGAGTTTTTGAGCGTGTACTACAGGGTGCCCTTGCACGTGATCGCTTTCTTCATCAAAGGCCTGATGCCACTGGAAAGCTCGTCCCGCCAAAACCCCACAACGCTCCAGGCGGATGGGATCTCCAGACTTACACTTCGTTTGTCACCTTTGCTCACCAAGGCCCAGCAGCTAGTGTTGTATAAGAGGTGCCTCTGAGGTCTCAGATCTCCTCCCTCACAAGCTCCTCCACCTCTTTTCGCCTCACAATGCCTCAGATCACCAGATATCATACATGAGAAAGGAAAGTATCGTTTATTAGAGATGACGAGCACCATGCATGGGAGTTGGCGACCTACAGGTCTTCAGCGCACTCTGGATGGCTGATGTAACGCGCCAGATCAACAGCTCGCGAGGACAAGTCACCGTTGATGTAAACGTATGCTAGCATCTCCACCTTCTCCTTACCCAGTCGGTTGCGCTTTTCGTGTGTATGAGGTCAAAGTTGCTTCATGCGCGCTCACTTGCTGCCGAAGATGATGGGACCGCGAACACCATCGACGAGCCGGACATGACGCACAACGCTGACTCTCATCGAAGCGCGATTGAAACTGTGGTGTCCTTCGAGATAACGCTGCAGCAGTGCGTGTCATCAGGGATGAAACTGTACGTTTAACAAGAAAGCGGCTCGGCTGGAGGACGTCCCGCTGGTTGTCATATCGAGAGAGGAAGCATTACGCCGCGTCGAGAGCACGTTGGAGAGGCACGTGAAACGTCTGGTTATACGCTACGCGTGTACTGCACGCTAAACATCAGGCGCCAACAAGTTGCGAACGAAGCGCACCAGGAAGCACAACGTATTCACAGGTGACCCCCAGTTTCGAATCAGTTAACTTACAGCTCTCTCGTTTCCAGCGTTGTTGGCTATGGGGCTGGTCTGCATGGAAGTCGAATAAACCACACCTTCCAGCGCTCAGGCATCTTGTAGAGTCAGCCACACCGCTTGGCAGCCTTGGTGTCCACAGCTGTGATAGTGGAGTGCATGCTCAGAGCCGGTGACTGTAGCATTCATCCCCTTCTCCATACGACTGGCTGCATGCCCCTTGATGGCGCCGTGGTAAATGAGAACCTAATAGTTTGCATCGACTATTGGGAAAGCTGATTGGGGAAGCTGACGCTGCAGAAGAAGTGTCCACACGAGGGAAAACGCACTGGTGCAGACGAAATGTCTTGACAGACAGGACACAGCACAGGCTCGTCTTCGTCGGTGCCGTTCGTGACGTCAATGACGACGGGCACTCGGCGAGGGGCGCAAATGCACCAGCGAATGGGGGCAAGAGGATCATCTACGGGAGTGAGAGTGACTCCCAGAGTGGCAGCGACCGCTCAGGCTACCAGGCCGACAACGGTAAACCCGTGGCTAGCCTCACGAATCGCTAAGACGAGCTTTCTGGAGCTCACGGTCGTAGGCGAGCTTCGCCTGTCTGGCTCTCTCTTGGCGTTGCTCCTTGAGGTGAGGGACGCGTGTCTCGATCGACGGCTGACAATGTGGCGTCGGCCACTTCCTTGTGTCAAGTCGACATGGCAGATCGGGCAGATGAGACGGCTCATTCTTGATCGTTCCTTGTAAGCTTGAAAGTGAAGTGACTTTGAATAGCATTGTGACTCTTCGTGTCGCCAAATCACGCGTCCATCCACTTACGCACCTGCGAGGAACCACTTGCGCACCTGACATTTTTGAAACCTAAATCGTCCTCGTCCACTTGTAAGGGTTTGGGGGGGGGGGCTCTCCGTGGCACGGGTGGCCAAGTCACTTGCGGGGTGATTCCGAAGTGAAGCCAAGCTGCGTGACTGCATTTCAATTTTATCAAACTCGCGCACGCTGCCTAAATATACTACCCCATTACTTAGTGACAATTTTAGAACCCTAATATTTCGTACCTCTCTTTCTGCGTGGAGAAGCTCGCAGCAAGGGCGGACCCGCAATTGCCTACACACCTCGTTTGTCTCACCAGTACACACAGACACCAGTAACGTTTCCGAAACGGAATGCGTAACGATGGTCTTCCGACTCGATTGTCGTTACGCCTGATCCGCTGCCGCTCACTGTTAGACTGAGATAATGTATAGTGTACAAAACGGTGTTATACAAGTGCAACTCGGCCCTGAGAGTGAAGAGGCGTGACCTCGACAAGGACTCAAGGAGGAGAGGACAGATGGACGACATCCTCCACGGGTTGACAACCCCAGCACGATGAGGAAAGAAGCAAAGAAAGTGGAGGCTCACCTTCCCTTTTGCTTCAGTCTGAGCACGTCTAGAGAATAGCAATTGGTAGGAGAGTAAGAGAGAAACTGAACAGAGAGAAACCTTTGGCTGTATAACTGTGTTCATTCCAAGATTTCCAGTTCGAGTAAGTCCAGCATGAAGAGCGACGACTTATCTGGGCCCGTCCACAGCGGCAAGAAGAAGGACTTCACGCGGTGGCGCGAAGACATTCCCTCGAAGCCAAAGAAGGCCAGCCTCGCCCTCGAGTACGAGGCGCTGTCCAAAGAGAGTCTAAAGTGTGAGTATCTAGAGTGTGAGTACGGCGATATGCTGATCAAGGAGCCGGTTCTCCCAAAAGTCGGTGAGAACGCCACAGAGGATGAACAAAGGGCTGTCCAGATGCAAGGGATTCAGATCCGCCAGATGGAGTGGTACCTCCACACCTACTGAATGAAACGCTTCCCAGTCACTATCCGGCGCAGTTGGCAAGACTGGTCAACAAAGAGAAGCTACCTTTACTCTAGCGCGCTCACACCGATTCGGTACTATAGGTACAGCTTCCGTAGGTATGTTTAGTGTTGCCATGGCTCCACCTATTTAGAGATGGCTTCATAAATTAGGTCTATAACCCTGTGGACCTTACGTGCTACGCCACTGTGCGCCCGGTCGCATCTCGGCATCATTTCTTTGATGGAAGGGACAGGACTGATGGTGTACAACGGTTGCTTTGACTCGGTTTCTGAAAGAAAACGACTCGTTGTGCGACTGGATCCGGGTCGGTGCATTGTATTCAGGGGAAGTTGGGTTCACGCGTCTACACTGCTATATAACAATTCAAGACAGCGGGGTTGCCGTCTCGCCAGACAGTGTAACCAGCGTCATTACGGACGATTGGGTGTGTCAATATTGCAATCAGCGAGGGTCCAACGCCAACTCGATGCGACAGCACCGACACTTCTGCCGATCGAATCCAGAGGGACATGCCAATTGGGACAACCGAGACGGTCGAGAGCAACGCCTCGCAGTGTGCCTTTTGCGGCCTAATCTCCTCTTTACCGCGTCGTTATTGTGTTTACACAAGCGCAGACACCACACATCCACTCGCAGCCAACTACATCGAACACTAGTGGATCCGTAGGTTCGATCAAAGTTTTCCACTTTTTACGAAGCTTTTCAAAACAATCTCTTCGACAAAGAATATTTTGGATGAATTCCGATCAAATAGTTGTATGGGGATTTGGAAATGTATCGGAGCGTGACCGCAAGATTATCTTCCTCATCAACAAGACATTCGCCCTGGTTGGAAGTGAATCGGTAGAAATCTTACCTTCGCTCGGCTTACAGCTACATCACGTAAATCAGTCTGAGTATGGTGTAGGGGGAAAGGGTGGAATCGGATCTGGCGAGTCTAGTTGGTACTGGGTCCACGCACACGTCCTTCCCAACCCGGGGATACAGTCGTCCACCAACCTTGGCGACCTCACGAGCACCACCAAATCAAAGTGGCAATGTCCCCATATCTAACGATCGGAGTCAAGAACTCCTCGTCAACGACCAACGTTCGCCCTAAAGGGCATATATCCCTACTGTAGTCCTCTCCACAACTGAATCCGAGTACATTGCTCTGTGCGACTGCGTGCCAAAGATTTTCTTCCTAAAATACCTGATAGAAGAGATGCAGTCCGGCCAGGTAGGTCCTCTCACAATATATGGGGACAATCAGAGCTGTGTTAAAGTGGCAAATAACCCTTAGTTGCACGGACGGTCGAAGCACATTGATGTCCGATACCATTTTCTTCAGGCGAAGACTGAGCGCAAGGGCATTGCTATTGCGTCCTGCAGCACCAAAAACATTTGCACCGACATTTACGAAAGCATTGCCAAAACACACACTTCACGCTACTTCGAACACTCATTGCAGTCGTGACCAACACTGAGTGTCAGCAAGGGAAGCACTGCTCAATTTATTGTCAATACTTGAAGGGGTAAAATCCCCAGATCCCCCATTCCTCCGTTAAATGTTATCTATTGACTGGATTCAATATGGCAGACCCTTGAAAAACGAGTGTAGAGCCTCTGATATTCAATACATCTACCTTCTTAAAAAGAACAGAAAATAAGAAGCAAATGGATTCAACTATAGTGGATTACGTGATTAGACACTTCCTCGACAATCCGCGTGCCTTCATCTCCTTGAGCTCGCTGTGTGAGGCGATGGTGTTCGCAGCCATGAGTTCAGGCAGGAACGCGTACAGATTGTTCGGTGTTCACGGCTTGACCTCGCCCTCGTCTGGGCAGATACGCACCGCCTTGTTTCCCCTAGGGACACGAGCGAAACAATGCATGGCACCTCCTCGCTGCTTGTATGGCACACCGATGATGATCACACGCTTGAACGAGGTGTTCGCTTGTACCACGCCGCAGGATTCCGCCTAGCCAGGAACGGGAGTTTGCTGAGGAAGATGAGATTCCAGCCTCTGAACGGCAGTGCCTGTTGGAGGCAGGAGTTGCTATAGTGTCCCAGGCTGACGTGACCATGATCCACACTGGGATCGGTCAGTTGCAACCTTTCCACGAATAATCTTATGGCCTGCAGTCATAAACAGTAATATTCGATGAAGCATCAAACATCCCAGCAAATTGAGTAGTGTATTACCTCGATTGAGAGAAAGTTGAATTATTGCATTGCGTTGTTGATGGAGTAGAGCCCACAAAAGGCGCCGCCACAGTTCCACGAT
>JAADXN010000190.1:0-37128 GCA_023337875.1 Pythium apleroticum | reverse complement strand
GTACACGCTGGTGACGGGACTGATGCAGTCGAACGTGATGCCTTACGGTCCGCAGGTGATCGCGGTGACTGGCGACGGTACGAACGACGCGCCTGCGCTGAAGAAGGCGAACGTGGGCTTTGCGATGGGCATCAGTGGCACAGCGGTGGCGAAGGACGCGTCGGACATCATCTTGATGGACGACAACTTCACGTCGATCGTGCAGGCGATCAAGTGGGGGCGCAACGTGTACGACTCGATCGCGAAGTTCTTGCAGTTCCAGCTCACGGTCAACGTCGTGGCCATCGCTCTGGCATTCCTGGGTGCGATCATTCTCGAGCAGTCTCCGCTGTCGGCAGTGCAGATGCTCTGGGTCAATCTGATCATGGACTCATTCGCATCACTCGCCCTGGCGACGGAGCCTCCAACGCAGGCCCTTCTGGAGCGACGACCGTACCCAAAGACGAAGCCGCTGCTGTCCAAGGCCATGACCAAGCACATCCTCGGCCAGTCCGTGCTTCAGCTGGTCATCTTGCTCATCCTGACATTCTCAGGCGAGAAGATGCTTGGTGTCAAGTCGGGTCGCTTTAACGACCTTTCCGACGACGAGAAGCACGACCCCACCGTTCACATGACCGTGATCTTCAACACGTTTGTGTGGCTGCAGCTCTTCAACGAGCTCAACTGCAGAAAGATCCACGATGAGCTGAATATCCTCGACGGCATCACGGGCAACCACGTGTACATCTACGTGACCATCTTCCAGATCGTGATGCAGATCCTCATCGTGCAGTTCACGGGCCGCTTCTTCAACTGCGCACCGCTGAACGCAGGCCAGTGGGGCATCTCCATCGGGCTCGGCGCGCTGGCATTACCCGTCGGCTTCGCGCTTCGGTTTTTATCAGCCAAGCGACTGCCATCGTGGATGGCAATCTGCCACGAGACCGACGCCGTGGACCACCCGGGCGTCGCCAAGGCCATGCAGAAGGGCATGGCAGCCAAGGTGGCAGCAGAGGGCGGCCACTAGAGAAGGTCTGCTCGCCACGCGGAGGTGGGCAGCTACTCCAAACAAGCCGGAAGCATTGTACAGATACTGCTCACGTGCACGTGGGACCCCCGCTGCAGTCGGGCTCCGCTGTGGGCCAGTATTTAATTTTTGATCGCGCGTGCCACGTGAGACCAACGCGTCCTCTGCAACTTCCTCCTCTCCTCGAGCCGAACTCGTCGGACACCTCTAGCAGCATAGCTTCCTCTACACTAGGGCGGTGACTGCTGCCTTCTATAGCTTTGTATATTGACTCCTTCCCCATACTCCCGTCCATCAATCGCGAGCATCACGGCATGGATAGTCCCGAGTGATTGATCGAAGGCCTCGTCTCACCGGTTGCCGTCAAGTTAGTTCCAGTTAGTATAGCTTAGCCTTAGGCTCCAGGCCGACGTGGTTGGTAACGTAACCCCAGCGTCCCGTCGTCCGCCTTGCGCTAGCTCTCAGATCCGAGCCTGTCGTTTAGACTCGACTGGGCGCCTTTGTGCTGCCCGTGCGAATCTCTAACCGGCGTGAAAAACAGATCTGCCCATCGGCGGCTGGCGTTTGTCCCAACGCCCGCATCCGAGCGTCAGTTCTGCCGCTTGCTTGCCGTGTATCCATCGCCGCCAACTTCAGCCAGCCACGCACTCTTTTGCTCGCCAGCGTCCGCGGATTACGACGCCAGGCTCATTCCAGATCCTACCTTCCAGGTCTAACTAGCGGCACGCCGAGGAGGGCTAACCATGGTGCAGTTCGCCAAGAAGCTCGCGGCCGCGCAGCGTCCAGAATGGAAAGGGTGCGTCCGCCCCGCTCTGTTTCGCGTGGTTGGTTCCCTCGCCGTCGTCTAACATGTCGTTGTGCTTTTCCCTAACCTGTCGGTCTATCGGTCGGCCGCTGGTTATCTCTCGCTACCCGCCACCCATTTCCATCCGCCGGATCCGCACAGCCACTACCTCGAGTACAAGCAGCTCAAGAAGAAGCTCAAGAAGGTGCTGGCGTCCACGCGCGACCTCCACGCGCCCACGGTGGCCGTGCAGGAGGGCTTCCAGCACGCGCTCGACTCGGAGGTGGAGCGCGTCGTGCTCTTCTTCCTCACGCAGCAGGGCGAGTTCGCGCGCACGCTGGCGGCGCTGCGCCGCGAGCAGAGCGCCGTGCTGGTCGCGTCCGACTTGGACGCCATGCACGCGCTGGCCGACCGCTTCCGCCGCACGGGCGACGAGCTCGTGCAGCTGCTGCACTACGTCGAGCTCAACGCCACGGGCATCCGCAAGATCCTCAAGAAGCACGACAAACTCATGAAGGAGCGCAAGATCATGGGCTCGTACCTGTCCTCGCGCACCGACTCGCAGGCCTCGCACCTGCAGCAGCTCTACCACGACGAAGGCATCTCGGCCATCATCGCGACCATCCGCTCGGCGCTCACAGAGCTGCGTAAGCTCGAAGTCGCGCTTGCTGCTGAATCCACGCACCGCTCGCTGGAGCGCACGATCTCGGAGGACGAGCCCGTGCTCAACAAGATCGCGATGGCGCGGCGCCGCCTGCAGCAGTCCACGCAGTACGTCAAGACAGTCGCCGCGCAGGCGTTGATTTTCGATGGCGAATCGTCCGAAGACGAAGAGGACGAGGCCTCGGGGTACATGGCGTTCCGGCCGCGCATCAAGTCGTCCGAGATCTCGCGCTTCATCAACATGACGTGCACGTTCCTGTACATGACCAACTACTACATCGTCGCTCCCACGAGTGGCGACTACGCCGCGGCGCTGGGAGCCGAGGCCGCGCTCTCCGGTGTGATCGTCGGCATGACGCCCATCGCGTCGCTGCTCAGCGCCGTGCTCTACAGTTGGTGGGCCAACCGCTCCTACCGCGCGCCGCTGCTCTTCGCGACGTGCTGCCTCGTGGTCGGCAACCTGCTCTACGGCCTCGCGCTCTACTACAACAGCATCGCCATGGCCATCACCGGTCGTCTGCTCAACGGCTTCGGCGGCGCGCGAGCCATCAACCGCCGCTATATCGCCGACAACTACTCCCGCGAGGAGCGCACACAGGCGTCGGCACTGTTCGTGACGGCCAGTGCGTTGGGCATGGCCGCCGGCCCGGCGCTCGCCGCGCTGCTGGACTACGCACCCGACTTCGTGCTCTTCGGCGTGCCGATCACCACAGAGACTGCGCCTGGCTGGGTCATGGCTGTGTTTTGGATGGTGTATCTCGCCGCCACGGTGTTCTTCTTTGAGGAGCCGCCACGTCCCGACCGTATCTACCGAATTGAAAACGCGACGGCGTCGATGGAGGCCGGCGCGACCAGCAAGCTGAGCGAGACGTCGGCGCTGTTGGCCACGCCCGGCGGCACGGCCCACAAGGCGCCGCCGCTGTCGTCGCTGTGGCACAACGTGCCCGTGGTGGCCACGCTCGTGATCTACATCGTGCTCAAGCTCGTGCTCGAGTGTCTGCTCACGGCCAGCTCCACCATCGCGCAGTACTACTTCAACTGGAACTCGATCGACTCGGGTCTGTACCTGGCGGCGCTGGGCCTGCTCATGTTCCCGACCAACGTGATCGTGAGCTGGCTGTGCGTGCGCTACGACGACCGCGAGCTCATCCTGCGGTCTGAGATCCTCATGCTCGTGGGCGTGGCCGCCATCGTCAAGTACGCGCACGGCTACTCGCCCGTCCAGTTCATCGTGGGCGGCGTGCTCATCTTCATCTCGACCAACGTGCTCGAGGGCGTCAACATGTCGCTGCTGTCCAAGACCATCCCCAAGTCGTTCGCGCGCGGCACGTTCAACTCGGGGCTGCTCGCGACCGAGGCCGGCACGTTCGGCCGCGCGCTGGGCGACGTGGCCATCACGGTCGTCGGGCTGCCGGGCATCAAGTATGTGCTCAACTGGACTTTCGTGCCGCTCGTGCTCACGAGCTTGGCCACGATTCTCTACACGCTGCGCGTGTACCCCAAGCTCGTGGCTCGCGACGATTAGAGCGGCAGGGCCTGCGATAGGAATCACTCACTCACTCACTCACTCTCACCGACGTTGATCAATCGATCGATCAATCATCATTGCGATTTTTTAAAACAGAATCAAGAACTCGTTAACCATCAGTGCTTGCAGACGTGGCTCACTGCTCGCGCTCGATCACGACGGCCGACGCGCCACCGCCGCCGTTGCACACGGCCGCGACGCCGTAGCGGCCGCCTTCCTGCGCGAGCACGGAGCTCAGCGTGACGACGATGCGCGCGCCCGAGCAGCCCAGCGGGTGGCCGATGGCAACGCTGCCGCCGTACACGTTGACCTTGGAGGTGTCGGGCAGACCCAGGATCTGCGCGTTGGCCAGCGCGACCGCCGAGAACGCCTCGTTGATCTCGATGAAGTCGACCTTGTCGAGCGAGAGCTTGGCGTTGGCCAGCGCCTTCGGGATGGCGATGGACGGTGACGTCGTGAACCACTTGGCGTCTTGCTCGGCGTCCGCGAAGCCGCGCACGACCGCCAGGATCTTGGCGCCGAGCTCCTGGGCTTTGGCGCGGCTCATGAGCACGAGCGCGGCGGCGCCGTCGTTGATGGGTGAGGCGTTGCCAGGCGTGATCGTGGCGCCTGCGGAGCTGTCGGCCGGCGGCGTGAAGGACGTGCGCAGCTTCTGCAGCGTCGCGAAGTTGACCTCGCGCGCCACGGCCTCTTCGTCTTCGGTCACCGTGACGGTCTCCTTGCGGGTCTTGACCTCCACCGGCACGACTTCGGCTCGGAACTTGCCGTCGCGCGTGGCTTCTAGCGCCCGGCGGTAGCTCTCAGCGGCGTGCGTGTCCTGCGCGTCGCGCGTGAGTCCGTACTTGTGCGCACAGGCCTCTCCAAGGTCGCCCATCGGGATCTTGTCGGCCGCGTCCATCAGTCCGTCCTGCATCAGACGGTGGTGAGTTAACATCAATCACTTGCACACATTGCAGAGTCCAAGAACTTACGGTCTGGATGGCGTCCGTGAAGATGAGCTCGCCGAAGCGCGCGCCCGTGCGGGCCTTGCTGCTGAGGTGCGGCGCCTGGCTCATGCTCTCCATGCCGCCCACGACCACGATATCATGCTGGCCCAGCAGGATGGACTGCGCGCCGAAGATCAACGCTGCATTGCATCACATCCGCACATCCATCAATCAGTCAGCACCTCCGTTCATCAATTAGACCCTCAACATCACAAAAGATGCATGAAGAAGGACGCACCCTTCATGCCGGACGCGCAGACCTTGTTGACGCTCGTGCATGGCACCGTGGCTGGCAGACCGGCGCGCACCGCCGCCTGCTTAGCGGGCGACTGGCCGACGCCCGCGGAGATCACGTGGCCCAGCACGAGCTCCTCCACGGCGCTCGGCGCGACGCCGGCGCGCTCGACGGCCGCGCGGATGGCCACGGCGGCCAGCTCCGGCGCCGACAGCGAGGCCAGCTTGCCCTGGAAGGAGCCCACGGGGGTGCGGGCGACGCCCACGATGCACACGTCGCGAGGGCTCTGGCTCATGGCGGCAGTAGCAGTAGTAGATGTGGTGGCGAAGGAGGAGGAGGAGGAGCGTTTCTGGCGCTTGGACGGCGACGGCGTGTTGTCGACGAACGGCATGGGTGTCATCGGCGCTGGATCATGACGAGCTACGGCCGAGGAGAAGTAGCGCTATGAAGTAACACAGGCTGTGATTGGCTGAAAAGACGCCTTGCAGTTGAACTTGGTGGAAACGGAAAATACTGTAGTGGATTGCGTTGACTGGGCATGCTTGCAAGTGCCAAGTGAGAATGTTTAGCTAAATGTGTTTTGGACGTTTTGGGAGCGATTACAGTCGTCTTGGGACGCGAAACGACGCCGTTCGACCATCGAGTCGGTCCCGTGGCGTGGCTTTGGCTCGTGAGGCAGCCCTTCGTTTGATTTGCAGTCGCTAGAGCACATTCTTCCGCCTTTTTTGAGGCTTCAGACACGCAGGACGATGGCCAAGTCTCCTATCGCGTGGGCGGCTCGTTTCGTGCTCTGTGGCGCTCTGGGGCTCACGGTCTCCGCTGATGCTGGGCGGGGCATCGTCCTGCCCATGCTGCTCGACTTCCAGCCCGTGGTGGTGCCTCTGGACCCAACAGGTGATGTACAGAAGCAGCTCTTGCAGTTCTGCGTGGCCCACTTACTGGACTTGAGACGCTGCCACGTCCTCCAGGATGCAGTGGCTGACGTCGTGCGACGTGAGAAAGGCGGCCTCAGTCAGCCCTGTCGGCCGACCGAGAAGCCGCTCACGCCTTCGTTTGCGCTGGTCAAGAACTTGCTTGTCGCCGTCGACTCGGCGGAGCAGCGAGCGTCGTTCCGCTGGCTCCACGACTCCCCTGAAAACATCGCGACGGACATCTGCGGCTTCCTCGCGCGATCCCAAGCAGCGGTTGACGTCTCGACTGTCGGCTGCGTGAAGCCGCTCGCCACCGCGATCACGCAGTCGTTCCAGTGGCTGAACGCGGTTCCTGCTTGCGACGCTGACGCTGGGCGAGTGCGGCCGTCAGCTCGCTTGCAGTTGGTTCGGCGAAGCCATTTGGCGGAGCGAAGCGGGGACGTGAAGACTCCAGCGAAGACGGCGTCGGATGGCGGCCGCCAGATCACCATCACGCCGTTGGAGCTGAGCGATGTTTCCACAGCCAAGATAGTGCAGAGCGAAGGGGACGCGCTCGAGGACGATGAGAATGCAGCGCGGCCTGGCGATCGGCCCATCCGAATCACTCCGATGATCGACAGTCGAGACGCAAGCGCGGCACCGCGCGACGACAGCCTGCACTCGGACTCGTTCGTGGCGGACGCGATGGTCGTCTTGGCGCTGTTCGCCATCGTGATGCTGGCTCAGTGGCTCAGCGTGCTGCTTATTGGACAGCACAAGTCGCTTGAGATCGAGGAAGTGAGTCTGCGCAGTGGTAAAACGGTCGTGGCTCCACTGGAACTGGCCCCCGCACTGCCCTCCACGTCTGACGAGCAGTCGTCGTCACCACTCAGCGAGCGAAGCCTCCATCACGCGCTTTCCATCACCCGTCGCGTTCACGACAGCTCCGTCTCACGCACCGCCTTGCAGCGATGGCGAGCCGCCGTGCGATTGCGAGAGGCTCTGACCGTGGAGACCAACCCACGACTGCTAGGGGCCTTCGATCGACACGATGTGAATGAACACGCAGCAGAGACGGACAGCCCTCCTCCTCCTCCTCCTTCGTTGGAAACCCCAGCGTCGTCGTCAGCTCGGCGCCGAGTGCCCTCATATTCGCTGGTGGCGATGTCGCTCTTGATGCCTCCGTGCTCCCCGATGGCAGCGTCGTCGCCGGGGGACAACCGAGCGGATCCGGAGACGCCGTTGGCCAGAGTGACAAGACTGTTGGAAGCCGAGTCCGGGGCTGCTGAGCTGCTGGATCAGTTCGACGCAGCTCGGCGTGCGGCGGAGCACCAGAACGAAGCTGCGCGTCGCATCCAGCGAGTGTGGCGGTCGCGGCGGACGGCTGGCAGTTCGGAAAAGAGAGAGAAAGACACCGCAAAGCCAGGCAGCAGCCACCGGCCTCCGCATCGAGCGTCGCAGCTTCTGCGCCAAGTGCGTCGTCTTCAATCGCGCTTCTCAAGCCCTCGTGAAGACCTCGTGGGCCAGTCCGCGTCGTCCGCATAGTCATCCGAGGCTGCAGCCGTTACGACAACTAGAATAGCTCACAGGGGTCCGCGTTGCCTTCCCTTGATTGTTCTTCGTGTGGCCTTGGCATTTCTTGACCTGACAACGACGACGGACGCAGACACCATGGCGCTCAACCTCTCACCGGAAGAGCTGGCCGAGTTTCGCGAGATCTTCAACCTTGTGGACCGGGTACGAACAGCGATGGCGTCCAACGCGGCGACGTGTCCATTCGGTGCTGACCACGTTGCTGCGCTGTTTCCATCGTCATCAGGATCGCGGCGGCTCCATCACCAAAGTCGAGTTGGGCGAGCTCATGGACACGCTGGGCATCGACACGTCGCCCGAGGAGATCGACCTCATGATCCACGAGATCGACCAGGACAGCAACGGCGAGATCGACTTCGACGAGTTCGTGGCCGTCATGTCGCGGAAAGTGAACGCGACGTACACGTCGGACCAGGTCAAGAACGCGTTCAAGGCGTTCGAAGGCAACGCGTCGGCGCCTGGGTACATCAAGGCCGACAAGCTGCTGCTCGCGCTCACGACCTACGGCTCGGACCGCATTTCGCCCGAGCAGGCGCAGGAGCTGATCAGTCAGGTACGTCAGCGGTCAGATCTCAGCAAGAGGGCAAGGAGACTTACGAGCTTGGTGCGCAGCTGGAGCCTGATCAACAGGGAAACATCAACTACGTCGAGTATGTCAACATGATGATGTCGGAGTAGCGGCGTAGCCAGCCGCCCGAAGCGAATAAAAGAAAAGAGAGCGTTCCATTCCATCAGAGCCCCATCGACGCGCTTTCGCTCTGTTCCTCGTCGGTCGCGCGCGTGGTGTCGTTGTCGTCCACGGTCTCCGCAGACGCCAGTCGGGGTCTAGTGGACGGCGTGGTGATCGTGACGACGGTGCATGTGATGTCGTCGTGGAAACGCCTTCGCTCGCGACCACGTGGAAGCGCCAGCAGCTCATGGAGCAGCATGCCGTCGCGATGCGCGACCTTCTCGAGCGCTAAATGCACGAGCGCAGCACTCGCGTTTGCGAAGAAAGCCGATTGCTGCGAGTCTGAAGCACACAATTACACAGGACGTCAACACTTCCAATCCATCTGAGATCACAGTTCATGTGGTTGCGCACCGTATCGCGAGACGACGCCGACAGCTTCTTCGCAGCCTACGACTTCCCAGAGTCCGTCGCTGGCGAGAATGAGGATTTGCTCGCTGTACTCCTCCTCTTCGTGGTACAGCGGATGTCTCGAGATGCTCGGCTCTACTGTAATGTACGGGACCTTGCTCTGCAGTTGGAATTTTATCAGTAACCATCGAGGTAGACTGAAGGCGTCAAAATACACTGCTGCTTACCTTGAATGGCGCGGAGCTGAGCTCTTCGCACTTGAGATAGAAGTCGCCGAACGCTCTCGTGACCGCCAGACTCCCAGCCACGCGCTTGACGCCGTACGCGTTCTCGCTTTCCTGGTCGTCCTTGCTCAGCCGAATGGCGTTGCGGTCTCGCGAGCGCTCCATCACCAACCTGACTTCGTTCGCGTTCTTGCAGTTGTGTTCCACCGACAGCTCGCTCGCCCAGACGCGGTTCGTGATGGGGTTTCGCCGTCCCAGCACAGCCGCGCAGTCGCCGACGTTCGCAACGTACAGCGTCGAATCCACTATCAGAGCCACGACGGCGCAGGAGCCAGTGTTGCAGTAGCCCTTGGACATGCGGAGTTCCGGCGACAGCGACTCGAGGTAGCTCTTCAACGCGTCGTCGCAGACGGTGAACGCCTGCTTCAACGCGCCTTCGATCTCGTCTGGCGTCGACTGAGACGACACGCGCGCGAAGATCTCGTCGCACAGCTTCGCCTTCAAATGCCTGACCACATTAGATCAACCAACGTCAGTAGGTGGCTTCCAAGACTACGGTTTCCACACAGAAGCAGCACGCACTCGACGGCGACAGTGCCTCCGTGGCCGTCGAACACGGCGTGTAGACGGATCGCTGCGACACACAAGCAAAAAACTTGAGCACCAGACCACAAAGACCAAAAGGGTGCCACCAAACACGACGCACCTGGATCGGAGGGCTTCACGGCGTTCACGCTGCGGTCTTCGCTGGGCAGATTGGCTTCGTACTGGCTCGTCACGTACTGGAACTGCAGCTCCTCGCCCGTCGTCGCTCGTCGGATCCCCGGCGCCACGTCACTCGCAACAGCGGCTTCGCACTGGCACTCTCTCGACGTGGCAGTGGGTCGGATCGTGAGCTGCGCGCCGCTCGTGGGCGACCACGCGCAGCTCCACGGGATCTGCCGCGCGCTGAGCTGCTCCAGCAGCCGCGCGTTGGTGGCCACGACCACGCTCACGCCCACGACGTCAGCGCCGCAGCCCAGCAGCGCGTCGCGGGCCGCCAGCATGGCGTCCACGCCGTCGATCCAGTCGCTGACCAGCAGCACGCGCGTGCCGGCGGCCGGCAGCAGGTCACGTCGCCACTCGACCACCAGCCCCGTGGCCTCGTGGCGGACGCTCATCACGCGCTGGCACGTCGTCGGTGCCGTCACCTCGTTCGCTGCTGCTGGAAGTGGCAGCGACTCGCTCTTCCTGGCAGCGATGGCAGCGTTCGACGGCCGTCCGCGCTTCCTGGCGCGCAGCACTGGCGCCGTCGGTGGGGCCACGGGCACGGGACGCGCGTGGAAGACGCTCAGTTGGCCCAGCGCTGCTCACAGCCGCATGTCAGTACAAACAAAAACACGCACAAACAACCGCAGTGTCCGACACGACGCACCTGTGCCGTGGCGTCCGGCCATGGCGCCAGCGATTGCGCTCGTGAAGCTGTGGAGATGCGCCGCTTCTTCGTGGACTGCGACCACGAGATCGACGGTCGACTGGTGAAACGCGCGCAGCAGGTCGTCGCTCATGGCGCGCAGTGCCTTGGCGTCGCTTAGAACGCCCGAGAGATCGATGGGCGTGCGCGTCACGGGCGTTTCCCCGGTGCACCGGCCGGTCAAATCGAGTCGCTGGACGTACGCAATCGGCTCTGGCGCAGCTGCCGCTGCGACTTCGGGTATCCCATTCGGTGAAGAGCTCGCAGGGGCACTGGGGATTTCGGTGAACGCCTTGGCTTTCGCCTTCGTGCGGCGCTTGTCCGTCACGGGCGTCGCCGCCGTCGTCGTCGCCGCCATTACCGCCATTTTGGCTTCCGACTTGTGTCCCCCCGCGCAAAATACCCTTAACTAACGTATGATAAACTACTGCATCCATAAATAACGAATCTCGTTGGATTGAAAGGACTCGATCTTCGCTATCTCAGTACTCTGACGTCTGCCACTGATGGATGATGCATCGCGCATCATCGACCTGGGAACGAACGAGGCGAAGATGAAGATTCCGCAGAGAGAAATCACGCTGCGCGCGACGCGCCCGCACTGACTCCTCAGTCGCCTCTGCGGCTATTCGCCATCTCCTTCCACAGCCGCCAGGGCAACCACCGCGACGACGACATCCGAGCCTCATGCGGAAGCGCAGCGTCCCCATCACCCGTGAGTGCTGTGGCTCCTGACTCCCGATGATCTGTAGACGGGTCCACTAACCTCACCGCCACATGAACCGTGGTCACTCCTGCGAATTTGGACTGCAGGCAGTCGCGTCGCGCGCCACATCCGCCACAACCGCGTGCTCAAGCACCTCTTCTTCACCAGCGGCGTGCACTCGTGGGAGGTCCACGTCGCTCGCATGGGACTCGGCGCCTCCATCGTCGTGGGCGCCGTGTCCTCCGAGCGATTCGACGGCGAGACGCTGAACGGGCCGCTTAGCTCCTGGACGGACGGCGCCGTCGGCTACGCGGCGTACGGTGCCATCATCCGCAGCGGCGTGGAGGTCGCGTGCGTGGAGCCTTTCCGCGAGGGCGACTGCGTGGGCGTGCAAGTGGATCTTAACGCCCGCACCATATCCTTCTATCTCAACGGCCGAGAGGTCACGACGCGCAACCCTGGCGACTACAAGGCCGCCTGTCTGGCGTTAAAGACACAGTCAGCTTCCTCGCTCCTTACCGACCAGCGAACACTGCCGCCTCTGACGCTCACAGCGCCGGCGCTGTTCGCCGCAGTCACGCTCACGCCCACGACAGACGACGTCGATATTTATTCCACGCCTACGCCCTTCTAACAGCACGCCTCCAGGCTCGGCATCGCTTGACAAGATGCATGTTGAAGAAGCTGTCCTGAATAATGCATCATGGGCGGTAATTTGATGCCTAAGTTCTATCGTTTCTAAATGGCGAGACTCGCATTTCTACAGTTTGTTCGCGCTCTAAGCCACGGCGGGAAGCTGATAGAACTGCAATCGGACATACATTGGCAGCTCACATAGAGGTGAAAGAGACGGGTTTTACGAATTTATAGAATAATACACTTGATCTTTCTATAAATTCGAGGGGTGGCTTAGAGCGCGAACAAACTGTATCTGGCTGGCACGCGCCTCATCATTTCAATTGATCTGCTCGCTGGAAATGGCGAACTCGAGCGTGAATGCGGCTGTGACCACGGGCTTCTACAGTGCCGAGAGCGCCGCTGGAGAGCTGCTCACGCACCTCTACAGCAGCAGCGACTACGCACCAGGAGCGGAGCTGGCGTCGCCGTTCGAAATGCTGGGCGACTCGAAGCCGCAGGCGAACGTGGACGCCAACGCCGAGCCGGTCGAGTTCAAGGGCATCCGCGTGCGCGACTGGGTCATCGGCTGCAACAAGACCCACATCACGCCTGTGGATGATCTGGACAAGTGCGTGTGTCATGGAACTGCAGTGTGGAATGCGTGCTGACGCGTGCTGATGGTGGGACGTTAGGATCGCCGACGAGACCAAACTGACCCCGCCGGAGATGGTCTTCGGCAAAAACCAGTTGCTGTTCTTCCACGAGCCCAGTGGCGTGTGCTACAACTTCCTCGTCACAGAGGCGCTCAAGGGCGCGCACTTTGCGCCGCCCGACAGCGACCAGGCCGCCGAGATCGTCGCGCAGCAGCAGCTCAAAGTCTCGGTCGCCAAGCACAACTCGAACAAGTGCGTGGCGTGCCACCTATGGAATGCCCCTGACGACCACGTACCGACTGACGTTTTGACTGTGTAGAGAGGACGTGAAGGAGCTCAATATCACGTACGATTGGACGTTCACAACCGACTACAAGGGCACGCTGCAGCGACTCGTGCGCCACGACGAAACTCTGGGGCGCTCGGAAGACGTCAAGGTCTCACCCACTGACGAGCGCATCGACATGAACAAGCTTCGCGAGCGAGAGCCGATCCTGTGGTTCGAGGACGTTGGGCTGTTCGAGGACGAGCTCCACGACCATGGCGTCTCCGTCATGTCCATCAAAGTGGTGCGTTGTAACCCCATGCCGTGGCCATTTGATAAGGTGCGCTGAACTGCTGTGTGTACGCTGGTAGCGCGTGATGCCCTCGGGATTCTACGTGCTAGCTCGCTACTGGATGCGTCTCGACATGGTCGTCGTGCGTCTCCACGAGACCCGCGTGCACCACCTCTTCGGTCGCGACTACGTGACGCGTGAATACACGCGAAAGGAGGAGCAGTTCGAGACGCTGTTCTCCAAGGGCCACCCTCGCGGAATGGCGCACTACACCAACATCGACACCTACCAGCAGCATCTGCCTGTGCGAGAAACCGTGGTGGAGAAGATCTATCTGCAGTGAGACACACGTAGATAGTGACCAGTACTCGTACAGACAAAAGCGATGCCGAGTTTAGCATTACGGCGCGGCTGCGAGTGTGTTGCTGCCAGCGTCCAGTTCCTTCTGGATGGCGTTGAGCTGCTGGAAGACCGCAAAGAGCTCGCCATGATCCATTTCGATATCCAACTTCTCCTGTAAAGAACACAACGCATCAGGCAGTGATGAGAGGCCCGTGGTTGATTCTAGTTCTCGTACCGCTTTGCCTCGCGCCCTCCCCTCCATTTCCAACTGGAAGACCGCCTTCGGATCGCTTAGATGGCTCGTATAGCGGTTTCCCAACTCGACTTGCAGCTGCCACTCGCTGTGCTTCAGCGTCGTGAGAGATGGCGTCGATGCGTCGAACGGCAGGCTCCTCGCCAGCTTCTCCGAGACGCTGCGGCCCTTCTTGCGCCACAGCTTCTCAATCACAACCGCAACGTCGCGCTCAAGCCCTTCAGCTTGCAGCACAGTCGCAAGCTGATCCTCTCCGAACGCCGCCGTCTCCTGGAAGATGGCAGTCGCTGCTGTCACGACGCCGTCGATCTCGCTCTCACGGAGCCGGAGCATCGCCGTGAGCTGCTGCATCTCCTCCGCTGAGAAGACCTCTCCATCACCAGTGTCCTTCGCATCTGCCTAACACAGTTACCATGGCGTCTCAATCAGTCCCCACCCTACAGTTCACAGTCAGAGGCAGCGCTCATCCACTCCGCACCTGTGCAGCCCGCTTGTCCAGAATGTGCGCGAGCACTTGCGGCAGTTTGTCGCGCGGCACGCGATTCAACACCCCCACGCCACTGCTACACACCGTCGCCACACATAAGCAACTCTTCTCACTCCAAGCGCCGTATCCGCAGCGCTTTCGTAGCTAGCAGCAGTGGTCGTTCCGCACCTCATCTTCGCGACGTCGAATTGCTTTTGGTCGTCAAGAAGATCGAAAGACCTGCATTAGTGAATACGATTCTATGGCCGAACCCATATCACACAACAGAGGCGCGACCCTCAAAAGATTCTGGACACACATGCTGCTCACACAATCTCCTGAGAAAGACCAGCGAAACGAGCCGCGATGGGCAACGCTGTCGTGCGAGTGAACGGCCACGCGTACGAGAACCAGGGCGTGATGGCCGAGGGCGGCTTCGCCACGGTGTGCCGCGTGCGCCGCGGCGACGCACAGTTCGCGCTCAAGTGGACGCGCGGCATCGGCGACGACGCGCAGCTGCAGCGCATGCTGCTGGAGATCCAAGTGCAGCGGAAGCTGCAGCACCCCAACACGATGCGGCTCGTGGAGGCGGAGGTGCGCGTGAGTGACGGCGGCACGAGCAGTCGCGGCGCGTCGCCTGCGAAGCCCGGAGCGGAGTGGGCCTCAGCGCAGCGGACGAAAGAGGTGCTGATGGTGTTCCCACTGTACCCACGCGGCACGCTGCAGCAGCACCTCGAGCATTGCTACCAACAGCGTACGTATTCTATGAGCCTCTGCATTAGTCTTTAGTGTGCTCCGTACTATGAATATCGCTCTCTGACGACGTAGACATCCCTGCATTCACGGAGCGAGACTGTCTGCGGATTTTCCTACTGGTCTGCGAGTCGGTGCTTGAGCTGCAGGCGAGGGGCTACGCACACCGAGATATTAAGCCGCACAACGTCCTACTGACATCGACAGATCCCGTAGAGCCTGTGCTGACTGACTTCGGGTCCATCTACCCCGTCAAGACGTCGATCGCCTCTGCTCATGGCGCGTTGGGGCTGTTTGAAGACGCCGCGCAGTACTGCAGCGCCGCCTATCGCGCGCCTGAGCTGTGGGAATCGCACTCGACCACCAGCATGAGAGGCGTCCTAGACAGCGGGCGCGCTGACGTGTGGTCGCTGGGCTGCGTGCTGTACGCGATGGCATTCGGTCCGTTCTCGCCGTTTGAAAGTCCAACCCAAGGAGTCCTCCACCTCGCGATCTTTAGCGGGACCGTGCGCTTCCCAGTCAACTACACGCGCTTCGGTCAGACCCACTCGGCCGCGTTCGTCGGTCTCATTCAGTGGATGCTGAACGTGTCGGCTCACGAACGGCCGACGATTTATCAGGTGCTCGACCGCGTGGACGAATTGTATGCCGGACGCAGTCGCAGTCGAACCAGTAGCCGAAGCGCGAGTCTGCGGCGTGTCTTCTCCACAAAGCAACCGTCGCTGAGGGCTCAAAAGAGCAACGACTGGGCGGACTTCAGTGCGTTTCAAAACGACACGGACAGCGACGCCGTCAGTCCGCAGTCCGACCTGACGATCGCGTCTGTCGCCTCCTCCTCTGCAGTGTCGCGGACGTCGTCGTGGCACGTCGTGTCTCGCCAGGCGTCCGTCGTTGGCGATGACACGATGTCTCTGAACTCGAACACTCACTCAATGAGCACCAAAGACGACGAATTTACAGCTACGGCAGACCAGCGACGCAGGCTGTCGGTCCAAGGCCGACGTCTCCTCGCGACGGCGTTGTCATCATGATGTATGCGGGTGGATTCATTGCTTGTGATCTATCAATCTATCTATCATGAGTTCTTGCTCAGTATTCTAAACTGCTTCTCCCAAACACGTAAAGTGCACGATGAGCAGTGGCGTCTCCATTGTGACGTCTGGATAGAACGTCTGCAGCACGCTCAGCACATCGCTGTGGGTAGCGAAACCCGTCTTGGCCAGCGTTTCACTGTCGACGTCGGCCAGCTTCACACTCGGATCGATACGGTTCACGCGCAGGAACGCAAATGCGTCGCGCACTGGCGTCGATTGGCTCGCTCCGCTCGTCGCCACGACCGCCGAGTGCGGGAAGATACGCCGGAGATCCGAGTTGGCGTCGTTTTCCACGTCCGACGCCAGTCGCATGGTGACCGCCTTCGTGTGGCTGAGAATGTCGGCGACAAGCGACGCTCCGAAGTCCAGACGAGGCAGTTGCGGCAGGATAGGCTGAAGGATTCCCTTTATGGTAGCCTTCGCATCGGCCGAGGAAGCGTCATGACGCAGCACTTGGTCGAAGAGCTCGAGGTCTTGGCGGAAGCGCTTGTTGATGTCGATCCACGGGCGAATCAGTCTGTAACCAACAGGGAGACGAGTCGTCAGCCGGTGATGCTTCCACACATTCAAGATAACCAAATGTAGACACACGCACTCGATATGGCGCAGTGCGTCCTCCAGCACGAACTGGTTTGTCGCAATGAGCCAAGCCGCGACGAGAGAAGGAGAGCGGGAGCGGCCGGCCATACTGTGTACGGATCAAAACGAACCGTAAGAGTGCAGCATAAAAGGCACGCGGATGCCAACACATACCAGTGCACCAGCACGTTGCAGTCGCGTTGTTCGGCTTCCTCACTATGGATCACAGCACCGAGTCAGCTCCCCAATGCACCTCACAGGAATCATCGCGTCTCCACCACTCACAGCGTCTTCTGGAGCGTTGCGACCAACGCAGACATCCGGCTGAAGAGCGGCTCCTCCAGTGAGTCCTCCATATCCACGAGCATGCGCGTCACTCCGTCGTCTGCGTCATCGCTGCGGACGCGCTCGTCGCTAGCCCCCAGCAGCGCCAGCGTCACTCCGATGTTGGCAGCGCGCAGTCGCGGCGTGTTGCGCGCCGCATCGATCGAGCCGAGGAAGACGCGACCGGCGATGCGCATGGGCGTGTCGTCGGCGACCTCTTCCACCTCGTCCTCGTCCTCGCCCCTCCACGCATCCACGTCGTCCTGCGTCGCTCCCCACGGAACGCTCATGGTGTCCGTTTCGTCGCCGAATTTCCAAAGTGTGAAATCTGAGTCTGTCATGCACATCTGAGTCTGTCTGGTTCTGAGAGCCTGGTCTGTTTTCTGGTCGAACTGGTTCTGTACCAGTTAAACTGCAGCAGCTTTTCAGCCAATCACCGCGCGGGAGGTTGGAACCCCAGTGGCTCCGTTGCTGTGAGGAGCTCTTTCTGAGTGCGGCGGACAGTAAAGGGAACTGCTCGGGCGTCGCGAACGACTCACGCGCACGGACGTACGCAGCGTGGCTCACTGAAGCTACACGCGCCTCCGCGATCCCCCACGCACGCCGCATAGACACAGCGCTCGACGCCATGAGCCAGCGAGCGAGTGCGGCGCCCAGCCGACGAGAGGACGCCGAGATCGAGCTGCTGGAGGACGAGATGGACACGCTGCGCGTGGCGGACGACGCCCAGGAGGAAGAGTTCATCAGCGGCTCGTCCATCGACTCGAGTGAGCTGGAGGAGGACGAAGAGGACGACGAGGACGTGGAGGACGACGACGGCGCCGAGGACGGCAGCGAGGAGGAGACGAGCTGGATCGCGTGGTTCTGCTCGCTGCGCGAGAACGACTTCCTGTGTGAGGTGGACGAGGAGTACATCGAAGACGACTTCAACCTCACGGGGCTCAACACCATCGTGCCGTACTACGACTACGCGCTGGACCTGATCCTGGACATCGAGACGCCCCACGACCAGAACCTCACGCAGATGCAGCAGGAGATGATCGAGTCGGCGGCCGAGATGCTCTACGGACTCATCCACTCGCGGTACATCCTGACCACCAAGGGCATGGCTGCCATGCTCGAAAAGTTCCAGAACGTGGACTTCGGCCGCTGCCACCGCGTGCACTGCCAGGGCCAGCCCGTGCTGCCCGTGGGCCAGTCGGACGTGCCGCGCCACACCACCGTCAACGTGTTCTGCCCCAAGTGCCGTGATATTTACTTCCCCAAATCGCAGCGCGCCGGCCGTACGTTGTGTTTTTTTTTCCCTGCTGATGTTTTCTATAGCGCCTAGAGTCTCACTCGTTGCTCTTGTGTGAGCAGAGATCGACGGCGCGTACTTCGGCACGACGTTCCCGCACGTGTTCCTGATGACGCACTCGCAGCTTGTGCCGTCGCCGCCCACGCAGGCCTACGTGCCCAAGGTCTACGGCTTCAAAGTGCACTCGTCCAGTGAGTACTACACGGGCAAGAAGAAGTCGTCCAGCAGTCCAGATAGAAACAGCCATCGCCGCGGACGGAAACGCTTCGACCGCATGCTGCGCAGCTAGAGCACCTGGGCCCGTCAGTCGGACGCCGTGCGCTGCCAGCCTGACGGTTCCGCCTGTAGCCACACGGAAGCGTGGTGCACACCGCCAGGCGGCCTGTCGTTTTGAGCAGAGACGCTCCCACTCTGCTGACGCTCGGACGCGACGGCGACACCGGTGACTCTCTGTGTGAGCGTGAGTGGGCTGACGACTCGACAAGACGCGATAGGTTGTAGAATTTTTTAAGCTTCCCCCCACCCAAGACAATACTCGATCCATTCATGGTTGCATTCACGCTAATACTGGCTGAGCAGCAGCGCCTACAGACTGATGGAATCGACCCAGAGGTCCATCTCACTACGGGGCATGCGGTAGAGATGCAGCGCGATATCCATGCCACCAACCGCTGGGCTGCCACTGCCGCTCGGGTCTTCTTCCACCTGACGGTGCTTCATGATGTACGCCTTCACGACCTCAAACGTCATCTCCTGCTCTCTCGGAGACGAGTCTAAGGTGGCCGTCGATGTCTTTAGTGGACTGAACTGCGGCAGCTCCGTGGACCGCAAAATGGCCGCCGTATTGAGTGAAGCGACTGCCGTCGTCGACAGCAACCGCACGAGCGGCTCCGCGTCCGGCGCAAGCATCTCGTCCAATGGACTGGGCAGCTCGAGCTCTTTGAAGAGCATGTTGGAGCGGACGCGGATCGCCTGAGGCGGCAAAGATTGGTCGGTGCCATTCGTGACGAGCAGCTCGACCTCCGGAAGCGCGTTGCCACTAGCTGTCGGCACCAATCGGATATCGTGCAGAGCGACGTGAACGCGCAGAAACTGGTGGGACATCGCGTCCATGGATGCAGCGACGACGGCGATCTCGTCGAATGGGTAGTTGTATCCGATGCCCATGGTGTACTCTGTGGACGCAACAGACAGACGCGGGTAGAAGCTCGGGATCCAGTGGCTCGTTGCACCATCGTGCCAATCGACCTTGCCGTTCTTGCCGCCCACCAAGGCCAGGCCTTCGACAATCGTATCGGACATCGACCGAGCTGAGTGCAACGGCTCACAATCTTGAACCCCTGGGCCTTCCAGCCAGCTCTCCGTCGTCACAGCCATCGCCGAGTCCAGCGCTGAGTACTGCGTCTTCACACCACCCGTCGTCTGCAGCGTTTGGGCAAGCTCGAAAACACGAGAGCAATCCGGAAAGACCATGAAAGACTCGACGTCGTCGTTGCGGCGGATGGTGGTGTACATGCTGCTGGTCGCGAACTCGAGGCCCGTGTCATCGTGGCGTGCGTCCACCCATTGCAACTTGGACAGCATAACCACGTCGCCCGCTTGGATGGCGTGGAAGGCCGTTGGCTGGGAGCTGACAAATAGCCGCACAACCATCTCGCTCGGGTGGCTTGGGTCAATCAGCTTGATCCACCGGAACGACCGCACAGCGGACACCGAGTCCACGGGGCCGTTCTCATCTCGCTGGCGATGCATCCGCCCGACGAAAGTCACTACGCCCACGTAGTCGAAGTAGGTTGAGTCGACCGCGTCCTTCTCCGTGAGATCCCAGCGTTGCGTATGGAACGACGTGACGTACGTCGGCTCCAGCCACACTGTCAAGTTGTTCACCTCATGATCCGCTTCACCGTCGGCAGTCAATGGACGTGGTCGCATAGGCAGCACCTCGGTGCGTTCCAGCAGCTGCCAGTATTTCTCTAGAGCAAGATGAAGGTTAAAACTCGTAGGATGGTGCAGCTGAAGCTGAAATACTCACCTGGCACGTGACTCACGACGCCTCTGGACAAGTGCGTATAGAGGAAGAGCTTCTTCGGCTTCTCTCCTGCCCGCCGTGGTTCGCTTCGATCAATCGTGTAGCCTTGGAGCTGGATCACATCGCCTTCTTGGATCGTCAGAAAGTTCTTCGCAGCCATGGACCCGAAAAATGCCACTTCCAACGACCGATCATGGTCACCTGTAGCAACGACAGAATGTTAATGCCGACCGCATTCACCGCGAGGTGGCCTAGTTTGCTCTACTCACTCAGCACGATGTGGAACATGAATGGAAATGGGTTGGAGACGTGCTCGTCGCCCACATGGATGAGCCCGGACTTGAAGTGCACAATACCGACCATTGGTGGCGGCGGTGGATGCGAGTCATCTTCGGCTTCCTGCAACGTGTCACTGCGCTTGCGCTTGCTGGTCATCAAGTTGACTTCTCGGATCGTGTGAACCACGCGATCTTCAGACGTGAATAGGTCTGTGCAATACCGTCGACGGCGATCCCACTCGGCCCAAGGCACGGATTGTGAGGCTGGAGTGAGTGGCTCACACTGGAGTGGCTCCCAGTCCGCAGGGTAGTCATCCGACAGGAGGGACAGGTAGTACATGCGTCCGCCAGCGAGAGGCAGCGTGCTGTGATCTCGGATATGGGTCTGTGAGACGAACTGCAATTCCAACGGCGCAGGAGAGGATGAGTTCTGCCCTGGCGACGCTAACAGCGCACTGCCGGCCGAGTACAAGATCTTAGTGCGTGGAACCGAGTGACTGTTGGCCGACGACAGGGATCCTGAACCACCAGCGCCACTGGCATTGGAGCGCGCCGCGAGCTCATGGATCACACAAACGGAACGAGCCTGTTGGGAGGACTGCGAGTGGAGCGTGGTGGTAGAGGCGAGCTGGTCGTCGTCGTGGACGCTGATGAGCTCGTAGTCGTCGATTTCCACAACGTCGAGCTCGCTTACGCGGCCCTGCCACACGAGTGCGTTCAGCGACGGTGACAAAATCGCCTTCATCTTCATCTGGCCGTCGCTGAGCAGCAGATCGAACACGTCGCGTTGCAGCGCCTCAGCTGCACGCGCAGGCAGCTCGCGTCGCAGTGCGGGGTCGGCCACATCTATAAGAAAGTACACGAGCGGAATCAGCTTAGTATTTAGACCGGCGGAATGATTAGCACGGCCCTCCACCCACAGCGATAGACGCCCAGTACTTGGAGCGCGATGGCGCGGCCGCTGCGGCGCACGCCGGCGTGGAGAATCTGCACGCCGCTGGGCGTGAGCTCACTGTCGCTGGGGCCGCCCAGCAGGCTGCTCTTACGGCGCGCGCGGTCGCTGATGCTGCTGCGGCGCGGCCGCCGCGCAGGCGTCTCGAACGGCGACGCCATCTTCCCGTGCCTGGTCGAACCGAGTTTGCGACTCGGCCAAAGTGGCTGGAATTGTACTGTTTATTCCCTTTAAAGTACGAATTTTCAAGTTCAAACTGTGACTCGCGCTCTTTTGAACTGGCAAGTCAGTCGGTCTGTCCACTGAGCAGCTCATCACGACACTCGAATAAACAGCAGAGAATGGCGATGGATGCGGCGGCGCTGGACGCGCAGGAGCGAGGAGCCATGGCGGCGGCGACGCTCGCACACACTAATGCGCCGTTCGTGGCCGCGGGCGGGTCGGCGCCCAGTGCGGAGGACAGGCCGGCGGCCGCGCGCCGCGTGACGTTCGTCGGCGCCGAGTACATCGAGTACGACCTGGACGCGGCGCCCGTCGTGCGGCGCTGCGGCGTGAGCGGCGACACGTCGACCAAGCGCACAGACAGCGACGTCGCCCTGGAGTGGAGCGCACGCCGCAGTGCTGGTGATGACGCGGCGGCCGTGGGCCAGACGGACGTGTGGATGGCCAGCGACGACGCGGAGGAAAAGCCGCTGGCAGTGGAGACGAGCGGCGAGGCGAGTGAAGCGCTGCGCCTGCAGCTCGAGAGCGAATACGAGGCGGAGATGCGCGAGGCCATCGAGGCGCGCGGCTTCCCGCTGCTGGACGAGAGTGATGTGACCGTGCGCGTTCAGTTTAGAGTGTCGGAGCTGCTGGTGGCGTGGTCGCTCGTTGCGGCCGCCGTAGAGACCGACGTGGTAGCCGACGCGGCGGCGTCACTGGACGCCAAGCGCAGACGCCTGGAGTTGTGCCGCAAGCAGGTCTTCGGGCCCGTAGTCGACGGATACGCGTTCGGGCGGCGGTTCTTCTCCATCGACTCGTTCCTGTCGATGCTCGAGCTGGAGGAGCTCGTGGCGCTTGCTGAGGCGCACGCCATCGACGTGCCGGCGCTGCCTACTGAGGTCGTGGCATCCATCAAAGTTGCTGACCGCGAACTCATCTCAACCTTCTCGCCCACGGGGCTGGGTAAGCCGCTCAAGATGCTCACGTTCCGAGAGCTCGTGGAGGAGGCGTACGCGCGCGGCATTCTGATGGACGACGTGCGCGACGCCAAGCAGAAGAAGTCCAAGCGCGCGTGGGTCGACGCACTGCGGGTGAGCAGTTTGGTCAACGGCTGGAGATGTGATTGATGCTGACCCGACGCTGTGATTTACATGTGATGCCACAGCCGGCACTTCATGCCGAGATGCGCGCGTTCAAGATCCGCGAGGCCCACGCCGAGCTCATCCACGAGCACTTGGCGATGGCGCTGGAGAGCAAGATGCGAGGCGCGCGCATGCAGGAGGTCGCGTCGCTGGTGAAGGCCTATCTGGAGGCCCATCCGGCCGACACGAGTAGCCTCGGAGAGGACGAGAGGGCGATGCATAGGTACTTTCGGGCACTGCTCGCGTGGTACGACGCTCAGCAGGCGTCCTCCCATCCCAGTGCATCCGTCCCAATGGATACCAAGACAGACAGCAACGAAGCGGCAGTGGAGCGACCACCGGCGGCAGCACCAGCGTGAAGCCGTCGCCTGTCTCGCCTAGTGTAAGTAATTGGAATATATCATCCCAGGGCCGGTGCTCTCATTCGCTCGCCTCGTGCGCTCCGTGCTGGCTGGTCCACCGTCTCATGGTTCGTCCAGGCGTCAAGTTGAAGCGGTTTCCGATCCATGGGAAGCTTCGAGTCGCCAGTCAGTGGCCGCATGACGTCAGTCGCCTCGAGCATCCCATTCTGCGGTAGGTTTTGCAAGCGCGGGTCCTCTATTTATAGGCGACCTCCACAGACCGGCGCGGGCGGAAAATGGCCATGCGACAACGAAGCCAAGACGCGGGCACATGCGCGCGCCTCGCGATGACCACGTCGGGGTCCGTGTCCAAGAGCAGCAGCATGTTCAGTCTGCCTCGGCGGTCGTCGCTCGGCGCGTCCTCTCCGACTCCGTCGCCCCCTCCGCCGTCGCCCGCGCTGCCTCTGCCGCCCACGCCTGGCATGACCGCCACGTCGCCTCACGCGAGTCACGGCGGCCCGACGTCCACAGCAGACGACGAGGAGGCCGGAGGGCCGGCGTCGACGCGGCGCAAGAGCAACAACGACAAGATCTTGCGGCTCAGTCTCGCCAGCCAGCCGCAGTCCCAGCCGGTGCCCAAGAGAGACGAGGCCACGTCCAGTCCGCGCAGCATCGGCTCTGCGGCGACCACCAGCGCGCTGCCGCCTCAACCGCGGAAACTCGTGCGATCACCCACCGCCGACAACGTCCACCATCAGCAGCAACGCCAGAACAACCGCGACTTCGCGCTGACGGTGTCGCCCACGTCGCCGCTTCCCCATGAAAACTGTTCGAGTCTGCGCGACCAGTTCCTGAAGATCAAGGAGCGGTTCTCAGCGCCGAGTCCTGTCGGCAGCAGCAGCGCGTCGCCGACCTCTTCCGCGTCTACGGCTCCTAGCAGTCTCAGTCCGAGTTCAGCGCGCGGTGCATCATCGGACGGCGACGACAAGCTGAGCGACCGCCGCTCGTCGTCGTCGTCGGGCATGCTCATGGTGTCCGTTCCGACGGAGCGTCTGCTGATGGAGTTGAACGAGCGCACGAAGAAGAGCTACGCCGGAGACTTGCTGTGGCCCAACCACGCGCACGTCGAGCGATGGTACGTGGAAGACAACTACTTCAAGGGCTCCATGACCTGCTGGACGATGGAGAAAGGCGCCGAGGTCATCGCTCGCATCGCCCGCGTGATCTCCAGTCGAACGTCCCCGTCAACGGCGTCCTCTGCGACCGGCTCATCGCCTTCAACACCCGCATCTCCGACTGCTGCGTCGGCCTCGGGCGCGACAAACTCCAGTCGCATCAACCCGGACGTGTCGCTGCAGTGGATCGGTCGACAACTGTGGGCTGTCACGGTCTCACTCCCGCTCACGCGGTCCGGAGAGCTCACGAGTGAGCACGCTAGCATCGCCCAGGCCATCGACGACGCCATAGCCGAGGAGGTGAAGAAGGCGCCGCAGGAATGCGGCCCGCGGGCTAACATCGCTGCCGTACCGATTTCAGCGCCGGCTCCAGTATCTCCAGCCCCACAGACGGCCCCAGTGACACCGGCGAACTGTTCGACGCTCGACATGCGGCTGAATCCTCTGCTCCATACTCTACAAGAGCAGCCGCGATCGCCTTCAAGTGAAGCCTCGCATCGTCGTGTGGCGACTCTTCCACTGGACCCAGCGACGTCACTAGCCGGTGAAGCCGCAGCCGCACGACAAGATGCTGAAAGCGTTCGGCCGGCGTCAGCAGTCGTGGAGGCATCGCCAGCAGAGGCCGACCCGTCCTCCGACCGGAGAGCCGTGGCTAGCGACAGCTCCGTGAGCACGGTGCTGGCAGAGGAAGACCGCCACCAAGATGACGAGAGCGCGACGACGCGGTCCCACACGACACACGAGGAAAGCGACACGGTGTCGGCGCTGCCGCTCTCGCTGTCCATGCTCTCGTTCACGTCGCTGCAGTCTGCCACGTCCTCAACCTCTGTCGACGGGCCGTCTTTCGGTGGATACAGCGGCAGCGGCAGCGACCACTTACATCTCCACAACGGCTGCGCCAAGGACGACGACGCGTCGCACCGCGTGCCTCCGGACAAGACGGGCTGGCTCAAGAAGAAAAACGGCCTCAACTCGTGGCAGCCGCGATACTTTGAGCTCAAGGGCAATCGCCTGTTCTACTTCGCGTCCGAGAGCGAGGGCATCCCACGCGGCGCGATCGTTCTCGACCACGCCCACGTGCTGCGCGGCAAGGGTGACCAAAGCATGACGTTCACGATCTGCGCGTCCAGCGGTGCGCAGAACCTGCAGATGATCAAGTTCTCCACGCGCATGACCAGCCAGGTGCACCCGTACGTCGTTTGATATACCTGACTGATTGATCAACAAAACGGCATGACTGATTGATGTGGTGTGTTTGCAGACGCAAGTCGTGTGTGCTCCGCGTCGTGCAGGAGTCCGAGGAGACCATCAGCGCGTGGATCACGGCGCTCAACCGCGCGTCGTTCTACTGCCACTTGAGCACCAACTCGTCGGCGTCTGGCTCGTCCGGGTCCGTCACGCAGTCCTCGTCGTCCACGGCGTCATCGTCGTCGCCCAACCGGAAAAAGAAGTCGCCATTCTACCGCCTGCGGTCGCCGTCGTCCTCGGCGTCCTCGGTCGACGACGACAACCGGAACTCGAACCACAGCCAGCCGTCGTCGTCGTCGGTCTCCAACTTGCAGGGCACGATCGACAGCGCGTCGTACCACCACTACGGCAGCGTGAAGTACTTGCAAGACACGGACCCGCTGCTGTGGGAGATCCACCCGCACGACCAGCAGAAGATCCGCAAGAAGGCCACGCTCGCGCGCACGCGGTCCGACTACCTGTCCATCCTGAGCAAGTACAGCTCCACGTTCCGCCAGATCTTCCTGCCTCGGCCACGGCCGATCACCATCGAGCAGACGCTGCGGGATATCCTGCCGGAGCTCTTTCTGATCAACAACGTGCTGTACGGCGGCGGCGACGAGAACAACGGACTGGAAAACATCTTCGAAGTGCTCGACGGCTGCATCAAGAAGTTTGCGAGCGCGCAGGAGGAGCGCGTGCGAGCCGTGAGTGCGCTGCTGCAGGCCTGCGCGCGCACGATCAGCGGCGGCGACTCGTACTTTGTCGTGCACTCGCTGCTGGGCAATCCGTTCATGATCATCCGCCCGGCCGAGGCGCGCGGCCACCCGATCGAGATCGACGTGTCGGTGACCAACCCGAGCCAGTTTTGCATCACGGTCTTCAGCGCGTTCTCGTTCCACCACATCGAGGATGTGGAAAACTACGGCGATAGTGGCAACGGAGGCGCCGGCGGCGGCAACTCGATGCCCGAGCCGCTGCTACGCGTGCAAACGTTCCACGTGCAGGAGTTTGATTTCGCTAACGGGAAATCCACGCGCTGGCTGCGGATACGAACGGACGGCATGAAAGAAGACCACGACGGCAGCGGCGGCGGTGGCATCGGGTCGGGAGGCGGAGCAGTGGCAGGCGGCGCAGGCCACCGAGGGGGGAGCTGGATGTCCAAGCGGTCGCCGTCCGAGACGGGCTTTGGCGCTTTGTTGGATGCATTATCGTGACAGGAGCGAACCGAAGCGAATAGAGCGTAGTTATTAGTGCGATACTCAAGCCAGTCGCGCGTCTACTGAGATGAGAAGCGATGAACGGCCTTCGATGACAGTTGATCACCCAACGCGAGTGCCCACTGGCTGTTGACAGCAGAGGCCACGAGAGTCCAGCTCCGACCACCAAATCGAAGCACCCGTCAAATAAAATGCGAAGGAACATCAATTACGCTGTCTGCCAACTGACGAAGCTGCTTTGTCTTATGACGGGTGCTCTTGTGAGTGTGAGCAAAGCAGCTAACTGGTGACAAGATGTCATCAACGACTGCGGCCACAGTGAACGACCGAACGTTGGAGTGGAACGCCATCGCATCGTCGGTAAGCTGCCGTCCATCGTCTGCCAGTCGAACTTCTGAGAGTCCGTGAAGCCAGGGGCAGTAGCAGACCCCCCCGGCCTCATCGCCTGCTGAGTGGCGACGTAAAAAAAAATTCCGCTCGAATCGTTTTGCACAACATGCGTGCCACAGAATCGCCCTTGAGCATCGGTTAACTTGTCTCAAGTGTGCAGTGTACAGTGCTTACATTGGCTGCGTTCTACTGTCTCTCTCTCTCCACCACAGCGGCCTCCAGTCCTATCTGCTGCACTGGCTTCGTCTCGCCGTTTTGCAACCTTGCCGCGTTGGCTGCCTCGGGGAAGGTGCTCCAAAGCTTGGTCTCGTAGCGCGCATTCGCCACGTTTGTGACGGCGTGGGCAAAACACCGAGCGGCGGTCGTGGCTGTGGCCGCGTTTTGTTGCTTGATTGCAGTTGCCCGCATGGTGAAGGAGCGGATGTCGTAGTAGTACATGAGGTCTCCTTCACTGACCGGTTTCCCGTCCTGCAGCCAGTCGAAAGTCTGCACATGCGTGAAGCCAGTGACAGCAGCAGGACCAACAGATTCATCGCCTGCCGAGTGGCGATGCACGAACAGCATCCGTCCGCTCGGATCGTGTTGCACTACATGCGTGCCGCAGAATCGCTTTCGAGGCGGGTCGCTGGCTCCATCTTCCACCAGCACATCACCACCGATGGTCGGAGGCACAACGATCATGTGAAACGGTGCCTTGGTCTTCAGCCACGCGAGTCGGAACGAGTCCTTGCCTTGCTTCATGAGCTGAAGCTTCTCAAACAGATTCGGACGCTGCAGCGAAAACATCTCCAACACGCGCAGTGACGCCTGCACCAGAGCCGAGTCGCATCGGATGAGAAGCTGGCGGTCGTCTTGCTCGAACATACGCACAGCAGGCATGTCCAGCAGCTCCCACAGCAGCGACGACGACTGGATGTTGGACTCGGTCGTGTCAGGATGGAAGACGTCCGGCCAGAAGAGCGTACCGGTGGACAGGAACTCCGGGAGCGAGAATAAATACGTCGGATCGCGCAGCAGAAGCACAGCCGGGTCGAGGTAGAGCACGTTGGCGAAGGCGCTGTGGGCGACGGCGTGGATCTTGGCGAACTTGACGGCGGGGGTCGAGAACGGCAGTGTGTGGAGCGGTCTCCACACGATGGCCTGGTCGTTGGTCACGAGCGCTCGCAGCTTGTCCATGTGGGCTTTCATCTCGCTTTCGAAGTACCACAGCTCGATGGGCAGCTCACACTTGAGCTGGCGCAGTGTCTGGATGGTGGCTGTGGCGCTTTGCAGCTGACTCGAGAGCACCACCATCACAATGGCGTTGGTGGACAGGAGACGAGGGGCGGAAGGTGGCGTGGCAGCCATCGCTCGCTCGATCTGAGCTGGAAAGTTGGCAAACTGCGGCGCCAGTTGGCACCAGATCGTGGTCTTGACGGGGACGCTGGTGCAGTTGGCGCGCATGACCTTGAAGTACTCGTTCGTGGTGTCGTCGCGCACCTCGCAGTAGCCTGCGCCGCCCCCCTTGACGGGCGTGAAGCAGCTCTTGTCGTGTTCTGGATGGCGGCTGCCTGTAAACCGGCACTGGTAGGTCTTTTTCCAGCCGCGGCAGCTCAGCTGACGGACTTTGCCCTGTCGCGGCGACGGTAGTGCGGCTTGGACGATGTTGTTGGCGTGCGCGTCCTCGAAAAACCGCTGCTCGTTTCGGATCTCCAGCTCGATCATCTGCAGCTGCACCTGCGCCTCGATCAGCCGCTTCGTGAGTTCGCCCTGGATCGTCGAGAGTCGCGCGTGCTCTGCCCGGCGGTCTGCGAGCGTGAGCTCCGTCGTCGCGGGGTGGATGGCCACGGACGTCGTTGGCTGTATCGCCAGCGCGCTGGCGGTTGGTGGTGGTACCGAGACAGGTTCGGTGGATTTTGTTGGTGGTTGAAGCTGTTTTGTTGGCGTTGGTGTCTTCTGTGCCAGATCTGTTGGTAATGCGTCCGCTTCCGTCGTCGGAGTTGGCGTTGGTGTTTTCACGCTCTGTCCTGTCGGTACTTGCGTTGGCGGCTCCGTCGTCGCCGCCTTGAATTCCACTGCCATGACACGAGGCAGGTCGTTCACGCCTTCCACTCGCGCCGCCGACGGCTTCTTCGGCTCCTTCATCTCATCTGGTGGCTCCAACAGAAGATCCACGGCATCAGTGGGTGACGGCATTCCGCTCACTGGCGTGTCCATGGGCGGCTCCGTCGGCTTGAACTCGATCTTGAAGACCTCCTTGTCGCTCTCATGCGCAGTGTTGTCCAGCGCCACATCAGATGCAGCCACCACGCAGACACGCACAGTCATCATCACCACGAGTATCGTGAGAACACGACACCGCGGCCGCGGGCGTTGGCGTTGGTGACGACGCGGCGCCATCTCCATCGAACGCGGCTCTGAGGGCGTGGATGCCGGACTGGTTGGAGACCCACTGACACGGCAACCGACCGAGGAATCCGCTCCTCCTCCACCGTGGCGTCTGACGTCCGCTGCAATCAGCAGACGATTGGTCTGCTCTTCACGCTCCGTGAATGAGATCTGCTCGCAGTCGTCCCCGGTCACATCCGCCAACAACTTGTTGGCAACAAGTTGGCGTTGGTGATGTGACGCCCAGAGTTGCCAATCTTGAGCTGCACGAACCCCAACCGCATCTATTTTCCACCAATTATGATCCACACTGGACACATCTCACATCCTTGTGGCTCGAGGCACCAGCTGGTTTTCAAGAAGTCTGAACCCACATCGTTTCAGGGAGGTGCACTCAGACTAGTTCGTTCCCGTGATTAGCTTAGCTCACGAAATGTTCGATATTTTTGGCGATCTTTTTTCCTTCGATCTTTTCTTCCTCTAGCGCACCATTCGAAATGGCGACAATGCGACCAACACCTCGCCGATGCCGCCCTCCAAGGCGCTTCTTCGCTGCTCTTCTGCTGGTGCTTGCCTGCACATGCGCGCATGCTGCGGCCACGCGTTCCGCTTCGGAGATCCACGCGACCACTCACGCGCTGGAGCTCCTGCCGCTCGAGAGACGAGAAGTCGTCGTGTCGGTCGATTCCCAGACGTGGACGCAGCCACAGTCAGCGGAAGATGTGAACTCGTACGGGGATACAGACGCCCCTCCAGAAGTATTTCTCGCCATTGGAGTCAAGTCGGCCGTGCTGCGAGGCTTTGAGGCGCGCCAGGCAATTCGGCAGACGTGGGCGAATGTGAACCTGACGAAACCACTCGGCGTCCGCGTTGTGTTTCTCGGCTGTGAACCCGACTTTTCAATGCTTGAAGAAGACGAGCGAAGCAAGGCCGCTCATGCGATCGCAGCAGAGAAGGCCACGTACCAGGATCTGCTCACGGACGAGCTCCAGTGCCTCGACTCGTTCTACACACTGGTGGACAAAGTTGTCGCGTTCCTGGGCTACGCGCATTCCACGCACCCAGCACTGGAGTATGCGATGATCGCAGACGACGACGTCTATGTGAGACTGGATCGCCTCGTGGCCATGTTGAAGTCCGACCGGATCCCGAAAGAAGGTTTCTACGGAGGAAACGCGGCAGAAGACAAGTTGAGGAAGCCAAATGCCCCCATTCGAGATCCCAAGAGTCGCTACTATCTTCCAGAGGAAATCTACCCGATCCCTGAGCTTCCGCCGTTTGTCTCTGGTGCTCAGTACATCCTGTCCCGAGACATCGTCGAGTTTATCGCTCTGAATCGACATGATTTGCGTGGCCTGAAGGGTCTGGATGACGCAACGATGGCCGTGTGGATGCTCGCCCTGCAGATCCATCCGGTATTCTTGCCCAAATTCCAGATTCTCCGGACATGGCCGTGCACAGACGACCTCATTTCGTACGCAGACTTGTCTCCGCCAGCTATTCGTCTCCTCCAGTCGAATTTAGCCGAGAGTCGACCGTTCTGCTCAGGATATTCGCCAAATCTGTGGCTCAAAGCATACCGTACCATCGACGCCGACGACAACAGGAAGGGAGATACCGTGACGAAGTGGGAGGTTGAGTTGGATCCCGTCCTCCAATCGCTTCGGATCGCCACTACCATCGCTGTGCAAGACGAGAGAGTGACGCTCATGTACGTGCCGTCCGCCGGTCCGTTCATGGAGATCTTCTGCGACGGCATGCTCCCGCTGCTCGAAGCCAAGCTCTCAATCCTTGTCGGTCGCAACTTCTGTCGCCACCAACGCCGTCAACTTCTCGATTTCGTTCTCAGCCACGACGTGTCCATGCCACGAATGCGACCGTTACTCGCTCTCACGCGCCACAACCTGGAACGCGACGCATCGGACGACGAGCTCGAGCACAAGTCGGAAGCGTTCGTTGCTGTTCTCCCGTCAAACGCATCTTGGCCCTTGCGCCTGGTCGTCGAGTGTTTGTTGGTTGCTGCGATGCCCGACAAGCACCTCGTGGTGGTGAATGAACGTGAGTTGGGAGACCGATCTCCTGACTTGATCGTAGCTGAGAGCAATCAGGACGAGAGGCGCATTCTGGCGCGTCATCCAAGCGCTCGACTGTTGGTGACTGGCAGCCGACTGCCCACGTCCACGCATCCACACCTCCTTTATTTCCCGATTGTATCGACAGCGTTTGCTGGAAGTGTGCGTCACAGTCCCGTCGAGCTGCTTGAAGCGTCTTCAACGCGAGTTCCCGACACGAGCGAGCGGTCGTTCTGTGCGTACGACAACGACCGTTGTGACTTGAAAGAGCAGGAGCTCATGTACGATCTACTCAACGAAGTCGAGAGCGTGGAACCCCTGGGGCAGTGTCGAGGCTCCAACACCGATGAACGACCACGTGAGTTACGGTCTCAATCTCCAATGACCCCAACGGATAACGCCGTCGACTCCTACAGTGGATTCAAGTTCGTGCTCGTTGGTGACGACCCATCCAACGACATGATTGAGAAGATGGCTGCCGCATTTCTCGCCGGAGCCGTCCCTGTTTACGTTGGCCATTCGGCGTCCATTGTAAGTCTGTTTAACCCAAGCGCGTTCATCGGCTGTGGGTCGTCCAAGTCGCCAGAGGCGTGTGCCAGCAAGGTTCTCCACTCGCACCACTCGTCACCACTGTATGAGGCCATGCGACGAGAGCCGCCAGTGGTGGACACCACTGCGTTGGTGGCGATCTTCTCGTGGCATCCGGACGTCGCAGATTTAGAGGCTGGCATGGATCAACCAACACCTTCACTGGGGCGGAGACTACAGCGGCTGCTGTCATCGCACTCGGGTTAACCGGAAGATATGGAAGCGAGTGTAAAGAGCTGGAGATGCAGATATCGCTGATCGTACATGGCATTCGCTGATCATGACTTCACGTGTGTCAAGATCCCACTTCTCATTGAAACACTCTCCTAATTGCAGAATACGTAGCAATGGCTGCAATCTCACGCAGTCATTCCCGAAGCGTGAACCAAATCATGGAAGGACAGCGTACTGAGCTAAGACAGATCACTACCCTGTCATTAGTATCTTTCCATTTAGAACAACACCCATGGGGCGGCTATGTGAGGGCGCCGCTGTATGCGCGCTGCTCCTCCGCTGCACTGCGACGCTCCTCATCGCCAGCGCCACGGCAACTGACTATGCGAGCATCTTGCTGCCTGACTGGGCGCGTCGTATCGATCAGGACGGACTCTTCAGACTGCAAGCCAACGAAGACAGGGCAGCGAACACGGCTGTGCTGCAGCGGCACGAAGAGGACGAGACGCTGCTTGAGTGGGCCAGTCGCGCGACCAGTGGTGAGCTCTCTCTCATAGAGGACGAGCCTTTTGTGAGCGAGTCCCCGCGCCCCGACTCGGACACGTTCCTGGTCATCGGAGCGAAGACCAGCGTGCTCCACGGCTTCAACTACCGCCAAGCCATTCGCCAAACCTGGGCCTCAGCTGAAGCTACGCCTGTCAACGTCCGCGTGGTGTTCCTGGGATGTGAATCAGACGTGTCCATGTATGCGGAGCCGAAACGCGAGGAGCTCCAGCGAGCGATCGCCCTTGAGAAGCGCGTGTTCGGAGATCTGCTGACGTCGGAGCTGTCGCAGTGTCAAGACTCGTTCGCTCATCTGGCAGACAAAGTGAAGGCGTTCATGCATTGGACGGCTCGTGCGTATCCGACGCTAGCGTACGCGATGGTGGTGGACGATGACGTGTATCTACGAGTGGATCTGCTGCTGGAGCTTCTCGGCACGACGCCGCGCACGCGCTTTTTCGGCGGTAACTCAGTCTCCAGTAACTCCCGCGGCCTGGCCAAGCCCATACGAGACCCGCGCAACAAGTACTTTATCTCCTCCACCACGTACCCGCTGTCTCACTTCCCGCCGTTTGTCTCCGGCGCCCTTATCATCGTATCGAGCGACCTCGTCGAGTTCATCGCGCGCAATTTCAAAATCCTGTGTGGGTTTGGGACACTGGACGATCCGACTCTCGGCGTCTGGTTCTTGTCGTTCCTGCAGGTGAAGCCCACTTACATTGACGCGTTTCAAGCCCTACGCTATATTTCGACGTGTCCCGAGAATTTCGTTTCACTCGCGGATCTCGCCACGGTCTCCATAAGGCAGCTCCATGCAAATGCTCTCAGAGACCGTAGTATGTGCCACGGCTTTGAGCTAGAGGCGTGGACAAAGCCGCTACGCTCGATCCCCGTGCCAAGCGTCGACGATTCTTCACGCGCCGACACGTCGGATCAGACATTCCGGTGGGATCCGCAAGTGGACGCCGACACGAAAAGGTTCCAGATCGAGGTCACTATCGCCGCCGACAACATGACTGGCGCATTTGTGTACATACCCGCAACCGAAAGTGTCGGCCTCGGATTCTGTGCTCGTGCGAGCTCACTGCTCCAAGAGAAGCTGTTCGTCACGGTGACTGAGGCCTGGTGTGTCCACCATCAGCGCAGGATCCTGGCCTCGCTCCAAGTGCAGGCACGTGAGCGGCCCGGGTTGCGCGCACTAACGGCGCTCACACGACATAATCTCCAACAGTCGTTAACGACCATCGAGAGAACGCATACACCGACGAGCAAGAGGATGGTAACTTTCACCAGCACTGAGCCAGACCCCCTCTTGGTCGTGCTTTCGAGATCCGCGCAGCAATTGCAGGTCTTGCTGGAGTGTCTTTTCGTCGCGTTGAACCCCGAATCGCAAGTGCTCGTGATCCGTGAAAACGAATGGACGAGTATCACACTGGACGTGTATGTTGCCTGCGTGCACGAGCTGCCGCTCACTGCAAGCATCCATAAACAAGCTCGGCGTGTGGTGATCTTGGAGCACGGCCCTACAGGCGCGACTGCGTTCACTCAACCGACGTGGACAGATCAAGTTGTGCAACTCATCGTCCCAGCGGCTTCTCGCGTGTTCGCTCACACCGCTCAGCACAGTCCAATGGACTTGCTTGCTATAAGAGCAGCAGCAGAGGATCCGCACAACAAAACTCGTCGCCGCTTTGCCGCCGTCACTTCCACCTGTGATTCTACGGAGTTTGCAGAGTTTGAGGCTGTGTTGGAGCCGCTCAGCGACTTTGTCCTCTTCAACTCGAGCGTCAATCGGGGCGGTGACGAACACATTCATCCTCGCGCGTTTCCGTTGGATCAAGTTGTGGAAGATATGAAACAGTTCCAGTTCGCGTTTGCAAGAGACGCTCCAGCCATGGTCTTGTCATTTCTCGCTGGCTGCATTCCCGTGTACTGCGGGCCACCGTCGACTGATGTTGAGGGTCTCTTCGATCCGCGGGCGTTCGTCGACTGCTCCGAGTACAAAACTCCCCGCGAGTGCGCAGAGCGAATAATTGCTCTCAGCGATTCAGCGGATCGGATAGCGGAGTTGCGTGGTCGGCCTCCTGTCGTTGACGAGGTTGCGTTCACAGAGGCATTCTTTTGGCATCTAGACGCCAATGGGAGTCATCTGTCTGAGGAAGCTAGAGCACTGTGGCGCCGCCACTACGAACGCCTGAGGGATAACATGCAGTAGAAGCTCGTGGATCTTGTGTTGATGTATTGTCCTGCGGCATAAACTTTATTGGTCGGGAGCTCTTACACCTCCTTCACTGTACAAACTTCACTGAGAGAAGCATCTCGCGGAATCGTTCGCCGAGTCTGAGTGCGCTGCTGAGGTCGCTACCAACTCCGTCGTCGCCAGATCCAACTTGGATCCCGTCCTCCAAGCTCGTCTCCAGCGCGAGTTCCCGACACGAGCGAGCGTTCGTTCTGTGTGTACGACAACGACCGCTGGCGTGTGGCAGCAAGGTTCTCCACTCGCACCACTCGTCACCACTGTATGAGGCCATGCGACGAGAGCCGCCAGTGGTGGACATCACATATTCTCGTGGCATCCTGATCTCACAGATGCAGAGTAAGGAGCGAGCCAATCACGATTCTCGATGAGGCTGAGCTTTCGGCAGCTGCTGATACCCACCAATGTTAGCATAATTGAGTGAGAGCCATGGGTTGGGCATGAACTGAAAGCTGAGCATTCGTTTCGGTCTTTCCGAATAATAATGAACTTACCGTACACGTCAAATCCGAATTCTCAATTTGAGGCTCCAGCACCTCTCACAAAATATTATTTGATCCAATCAGAGCGAAGTTGAGCTTATGCGATCTTTCGACAAATGCAAGACGCAGTGAAGGAAGTTGGGAACAATGCGGCACCCGTGGCTGTGCGTCTTCTGGATCTGCTGCTTACGTGTAGCTGCTACCGTTGCAGCCACTATCGATGTTGTAGCGGTGGTGTTAGATCCGCAGCAGCCCCTCTCGGCGTTGATCACCGGCGTTGCAGGAGATAGTGGCCAACATTCGTTGGGGCAAGAAAGCGAAGAAAGCATTGTCAATTGGGCAGCGCGAACAGGCTACATAGCCGAACGGGGTGATTCTGAAGAGAGTTTCGCGGGGACATCGATGCTAATCGGCGTGAAGACCAACGTGGTCCACAATTTCGCAGCGCGACAGGCGATCCGCCAGACGTGGGCGCGGGGAGAACGTCTCAAGCCGCTTAGCGTGCGTGTGGTGTTTCTCGGGTGTAAATCCGATCTCTCATCGTATCGAAATGAAAGTGACCGGGCCCAGCTGCAGCGAGCAATCGCAATGGAGAAGCGTGTCTTCGGGGATCTGCTCACCAGCGAGTTGGACTGCGTGGACTCATACTTCACGCTGGTCAAGAAGGTCGTGAGTTACATGCATTGGGTCGCTGACACCGTGCTACCCCAAGCGCCCTCGCTGAAATACGTGGTGGTGGCGGACGACGACGTATACGTGCGCGTAGATCGACTCCTAGCTCGTCTGCAGGACTCGACTATGCCCAAGTCCAAGCTGTACGCTGGCTACGTGTGGCCAGAGCCTTCACCGTTGCGGGATCCGTCCAACAAGAACCACGTGCCTCAGCGCGATTTTCCCATGGCAATGTTCCCTCCTTATCCTGGAGGCCCGTTCTACATCTTATCAACCGATCTCGCTCGCTTTGTGGCTCGAAATCGCCACGATCTCAAGCAAATTGGCGGTGGCAACGACGACGCTTCTATCGGGCTGTGGCTGCTCACGATGCAAGTGCATCCAGTGCACGTTGACGAGATAGCGATCTTGCGGTCCATGCCGTGCCACGAGAATCTCCTCGTCGTCGCGGATATCGTACCGGTGGCAATTCGAGGTTTGCACCGAAACGAAGTCAAAAATCGCCAACTATGCGAAGGTTTCCGAGGATTCGAAGCTGGGCGCCAGTACCGCGGCCTCATTTTTCCAGACGAACGAGAAGATTTCTCCTTTACGGACACACATGGGGCGCCAGGAAGACTTACATGGGAGCTGCAGCACCAAGTAGAGACCAACACCGTCATCGTCCAAGTACAAATCACCATCGGTACGAATATGGTGGGCTACTCCTACAAACCAACCCTTGAGGATCAGCGATACGGGTTATGCACGCGCGGGGCAACGGAGCTTCAGGCCAAGCTGTATGTTTCAGTTGACGACGCGTTCTGCCAGTTCCATCGCCGTGCGTTGAGCAAGTTTCTAGACGAAGCGGTGGCTGAAGAGCCCAACAGACTCGCTCTGTTGACGCTCGCACGCCACAATCTCAAGCGCAGCAACGCGGAAGGCGCCAAAGTG